>JAULKQ010059592.1:0-23479 GCA_032356285.1 Smithsoniella earleae | reverse complement strand
AATGATACTTCGGATTGTAACAGCACATTGCATACTCTGACCTCGACCATCATTGAGATTGGAATGTGGTGAACTGACATAAGTAGGTCGGAGTGGCCCGACGAAAGTTGACATAAAAATCATTTCGGAACGATGGGATACCTGGCAGATTCTCTCATTATCATCATTACATCGACTGTTCTCTTGTGATTAATATGTAGAAATGTACAATTGAGTCAACTGCCTGTACTCTGGTATGATGCCAGCACTTGCTCTAATTGAATTTGTAGCATAAGGGCGCTGTGGCTACTGGTCTGACCTGCCAGCAACAGTGACAGAGGCTCAGCCTAGCTGTCTATCAACTGTAAGCATGCCTGTCCTTGCGGCCACAGGGATCCTAGCATCCACCATGCCATTTGCTGCTCCAAAATTGGCCAAATCTTGAGCCATGACTTCATCCAAAATCAGGTGCAGTACGGCTGCAAGAAGGCAGGGCTTCACACGGTGCTAGATCCACATAACTCTCACCTATCCGACGTCCAGCCAGGGGAGAAAGGATACGAGAGCAGAGGCAATGTACTTGTGATGACCCTCAATGAATCCTTAATGTGGACGCCTCAGTGGTGCATCCAGCTAGCGCCACTCTGAGAAGTCCAGCAAGCAAGAAAGCAGGTTCAGCAGCTGAGAGAAGGAATACAGAAAAGCGAAGAGAGCATGCAAGAAGAGGGGATGAGGGGTACAGATTTACTCCATTCAGTGTTGAGACGTATGGAAGGCTAGGGGCACCAGCTGACGGGTGAATTAGGGAACTTACAGAATGTGCGTGTGCTGGTGGGAACATATCAAAAGCAGTTCTTGTGAAATTCGTGTGTAAAGAGTTTAGTATCTCTCTTATTAAGGGCAATAGTTACATGTTTCAGCGCTACATCGAGTCACTTGCAAAAAGTATAGGGCGTGGCTTCCAACAAGGAGCGCATGTCCCCTCTTGTGATTAATACGTAGAAATGTACAGTTGAGTCAACTGCCTGTACTCTGGTATGATGCTACCACTCGCTTTAATTGAATTTGTAAGTTGTAGAAGAGGGCGCGGAGTCGCGTGCGCTGAAGAGGCACAAAGGATATCGCATGTAGTGTAGTAGAGACGCAGATACTGAAACAAGGTGGCTATAAGGGAGATTCTCTACTGTGATGATACAGGACTACCACGTTCGATATGCGACAAAAGTGTGAAAAGCATTGGAATATGCGTCGTGAGCGACTAACCCTCTTCAATCGGCGGCGCTTTGGGGATTCCTCGCATCCACTCTTAGTGCTGCAAGACCTGGTGATTATTAACCTACTGGCACGGGTTAGAATGTGACGGACTTGAAGCTTACATGCTCACGGTGATCTGCGGAATTAGGCGTATATCCGTCCAAATTAAAATCTCGCAGCACTTTGGCGATAGTTAGGCCAAGTCAAGTCCTACTTCCATTTGCAACAGACGTTTGCCCTGAAAAGTGCGCTACAATCTGCAGAGATCTGGTCGACCTGGTACATCACGTGCTACCAAAGAGAACGCGATCAGCTGCTAGTTCAAAGGTAAGTTTCGACGTTGAGTTCATTCTGTTCATAGCAGACCTGCACAGTTTTGAGGAATAAACAGCACTGATGTCCAAAATCTGTATCCTATTCCTGAATTGCGGGTGCAAGCCTCTGATGACTATGCCGAACACAGGACAAATGCATACATACAATTGAATCCATCGTGTTCGTGTCTGTAAGCTCAAGATGGAAAAGTATACAGAGGAAAGCTGTTCATGAACATGAAGCTGTGGGCACCCCTTTTAGCAAAGGCATGAGAGGCAGATGTCAGCTTCCTAACCATTGCACAAGTATGTTTGTTTGATGAGTAGTAAGAGTGTATTCTTAATGCATCATCAAGCTCTCTTGGTACATAAAAGTCTGTATAGCAACATTCTTAGATTTCGAGAGCTATTAGTGGAATCAGGCTAGTATCTGTGGCTAGCTTACAGTCCATAGTCACCATTGGAATGGTGTTGGAGCTTTAAGAGTGGTTCACCTTGCCATCCAACCAGAGGCAGAAAAGGCTCTGAGAGTAGAAGATGTATCTTGATAATGACCCCCAATAGCAGATGTACAAACCACTTTATGTCCAGGCTAGTTATACCATCTGGTTAATTAATCAGAGAGCTTGATCTAGCAATGATCTCTCCTCATGTGACATACATTCCATTGGGAAGAGCCTGAGACTGCAACCATGTCATCTACCATTAACATGTACCCAGCTGACCTTAAAAATGTTGTGGCAATGCAGCCATAAGCCTGTGTTAAAGAAACATTTAACGTCACTGAAGCACCACCTCACACAAGTAACTATCAGAAACACCCAACGTGGTTAATTTGCAGCACTGGTTTGTTGTTTGAGTTTGTCGGAGTGAGCGTATCCTCGCATCTCACCCTCTGTTACACTGTCGATCACTTACCGTGCGCTTAAGTCGAGTCAGTGATGATTCAAATATAATTGTACTTAGTGAAAATGTAGGCAGGTATTGCTTCAGCCTAGCATCAATGCCCACGTCACTGTGTGCGAAGTGGTCGAGTTGATTACATCCCGCGCTAACACGGATGTTTACAGCTTGCTTCGCATACTTGCAGCATAACATCGTGCGACGTGTGTCCCATTGTCTTCACTTCACTAGGCACACAGGAGCCGTGCGTTTGGGGCTAAGTCCCTGTAACCAATGCACAGCTGGTGCATGTGATTGAGACTCATTTTCATTACATGTTTTCGTTTCGTCAGGAACTCAACAGTTGTTGTGTCCTGTGCTCTTGGTATGATCCATTGAAAGGTAATTTTAAGCAAAAGTATTGCCCTGCCCGTAATTTGTTCGTTGCATTTTACCGAATACTATGGTACTAGTGCGAGTTGATGCAGTAGAGGACAAAGTGGCAGGTAGTGCAGATGAGACGTCGCTGCAAGCCAATGGGTCTGGGATGGGGTAGCCTCTCTTTTGTTCTTGGGAGCATGCTTGCTATTGGATGTAAAATATTCTGCACTCTAACCTTTCACACAATGCTCTGTCATTCATGTAGTTGGTCACATCAGGCACTAGCTGCATGAGACACCGTTGAATTTGTAACCGGGAAATTACATCTGCCTTTGATTCTCCCGCACTAACAGTCCACAGTAACTTCAACACTGTTTCATAACTAGTTACTACAGAAATCTGCTCTTAGTGTGTGGAAGCTTGAAAGGGTCTTCATCTGACTGGATTGGGAAGTGGTTCCAATGTCCCAGTATATCTTAGTACTGGCGCTTACAATATCTCAGATTTTCTATGCATCTGTGCCATCTTTTCTTCGCTACATATACATGTTTATGTTCCCTTTTGTAACCTTGTCTGCCCTATTTCTCAGCAAGTAAACCTTGACGAGATGAAAAGCCAGTTGTGTTCTTGCAGGAGTCAGAGCTCACAAGCAAACAGAAAGCTGCAATATCACGTGAAGCGTCCAAGGCTAATTCTCGAGCCAAAGCTGCCAAGGGCTGTGCCTCAATTTCAAGTTTCTTTGGCCAGAAGAAATGAGAGCTACGATTTGGAAGGAACTTTGTAATAGTTACTGTCGTTTCAACCTATTATGAAAACAGCTCATCCCCATTGGCAAGGGTTCCCGACAGCTTACTTTTGTCAAATGAGATCAGCCTGATGTGTATGGATGCTCTTTCGCGAAGAGTGGTTTATGTAGTCGAACATTGCTGATAGAAGCGAAGCAGCCAATCTTTCGTCTAGTATTCGCGTCTATTTGATTACAATATGGCTGCAGTCTCTATCCGACACCATGCGAGAATGTGGGCAAGCAGATCTATGCTGAATACTCCGATAACTCACGGCAAGGTTGTCTTTTCCCACCCTCCCAGTAAATATCACCTTGCAACAATTTGCAGGAGTTTTCCGTGCGCTCATGGTTGATACCAACATCACATTCATGAAGTCCACCTTGCAGGGAATATTCCCATCCTACAGTCAGACGGTCAGGCCAAGGATTTGCAGAGCAAGTGCTTGGGATCCTGCCCCAGAAGCTTCACAAGTAGGGTATCACTGCTTACTTCTATGTAACCGTTCTTCCTGCAATCAGAGCAACAGTTGCACTAGAAAATTTACGCTTCCTGTTAAACCGTCCAATTCGTCCACCATGCAGTGTACTTGTATATCAATGACATATGGAATTAGCCAACGTACAATACCATTACTATTTTCATTACATGTTAGTAGGGGTGCGCGAAGCAATGAGGCTGTTTCGATTAAGTTCCGCCTATTAGAGAGTCCATGAAATTAGCAAGGAAGGGTGCACCTGTACAGTCGTTGAGCAGGAGCATCCTTCCACCGGCACGTGAGGTACAACGAAACAGATGAGTGATGATTTATGCAATGTTCTTCGCATGCTTTCAGAAGCCTAGTTGCGATTCCTTGCCTTTTCCATTCCTCGCAGACAGCCATGTTTGACAGCAAAGATTTTCCTGAAGGTGGCTGAAGTGTGAACAAAGGGGCGCGACTACGATCACATATCGAGATCATTGCTGTGCCGATTACCTTAGATGCGCTACAGTAATCAGTCTCTGTAACCCCGCCCGCAGATTCATCGATAGAGCTACCACCTGTAAAGCACTTGAGGGCAATCAGTACATCATGCACTTAAGATGACGAGTTGCCCCTGCAACATCAGACATTGAAGGATGTTGTTTCTTCTCTCAGATTTAAATTGCAGGGCTGGCGGAGTTCAATAACGTGAGTGACATTGAAACGTATGTCTCCAGAAAAGCTACATTATCGGCTCCAAGTATGACACTCCCTATTGAAAAAAACTCAAAGTACTTCACAAAATTTAAAGATACGGTCAATATTGTGCTGTATTATCTCAAAAACCATCCGACATAACTCCTGTAGTCAACAGTGTATGATGTACCATCGCCCGGCAAACAATATTTTTGAATCGGCCATGTGCTGCAAGACTGGGCGCACGCAACGGCAGATTGCCTGGCCTTCACCGGGCAAGTAGTCATTGAGATGTGATTCATGCACCTGGTAGCAGTAAGTACCTACTGGTCTAGCCATGGCAACAAATACTGTAGATTCATCTTGATTCTTTGAAAGCGACTCTTCAAGCAGTGAAACGATTTGTCGCTCAAGATAACGGATGTAAGCCTTGAGATTTGCTGACTCGGAAAAAGAGACTGCAAGCAGCGAAGCCTGCAAGCACTCTTGGTTGATGCTAGCACAACGCGAGTGTGTCGAGTGCAACACGGCTAAATCAACCACCCACCGTTTCCCGGATATGATGATGATTCAAAGGTTGAATTATGAACTCGTCGCAAGCTGTCCCTACACATCTTGATGGTGTTCTTGCTCGGCGTTTGTGCAAACGACATCTTTGAGGCTCAGCGCCACGCATGATTGGATGGTCGAATCTAACCCTTTCATTCCCCGCAGTTGAATATGATACCCCATTCCACATTCTACGTGTAGTTGATTTCGATTCAGGGTTATTTTTTTGCTCCAAGAAACAAGCGGGATACCAGCTGTGAATCCCGAAGTTTTACACCCGCTCAAACCACGTAGCAGTACTCACGCTGTTACGTGAAGAGTATGCTGTGCTTGGCTCATTTTATAATCGATTTCAGCAATATGGTGCACCTCAAGAAAGCTTGACTCCCTGAAACTATCGGAGTCCAGATGGCACAGTAGAACACTGTCCCTGTTTCTCTGCATCGGGGAGGGGTGGGGGGGAGGGGATTTTTTGGCATATTTCGGTCGTTCAACCCTTCCGCCAATGTGTGTGGAACTGACCTAAACTTACATCTAAAAATAGAAGTGCCAATATTCCAGCAATCTCATTTATTTCAGTGAGAATGTGCAGCTGAACCTTATGGGCCAGGTCACCACGCCCCTTCATTTTCAATAGCTATCTAGCGCAAGGAACCGATACTGTTAGCTGCCAGTACAAGATCATGAAATTTATGGCAACTTCTGATCTTGGTAGTCTGAAAAGCGTGTAAGGGATTCAAGTATCAGTACTGTTCCAGCGTGCGATGATGTTCGTTAAGTGACTCAGCCACGAGAGCCTGCCAACCCTTGGCGCAGTGGACCTAACAAAGAGTCTGGAGTTATTTTCTAAGTTCAAAAAGTTTACGAATGTATCATACATTCAATCAGCTTTCGGATTCAACAACTGAGGTTGAGTGTCCATGCCAGCAAAGACTTGGCCATGATGAAGATGGGGCCAGCCATGAAGCGTGAAAGCGAAACCTGGTTGTATGTTTCAGGAGCACATAAAATCGCATGACCTTCTTATTAGGCCGTCTACTCAGAATCACGGCGCGCAAACTGTCACCATTTCCATGGGAGACGTGACAACACAAACTCCTACTCGTACAGACATCGGCTCAGAAGCCGCTTTGAATATAGGCTTAGAACCTATCAGTAGCTTCCAAGCAAGCTCTAATTATGACGAGGCGGTTTGGTAAACCTACTTACATCACAGGACGTAGTGCTCGGAGTCCCATGAATTTGCTCGACAATTGCACAGGTGGATTGGCCGTGGAGAAAGAAGGGGGGGTCTGGTGGATCTCATGCTCGCGCTGAACATCTCCGACGAACAGCGTCAGCATGGTGCCAGTGAAAAACTCCCCACAACGTCTGTAGCGTGGAGTCCCCGAGGAGTATCGCTTGCTGCAGTTTTTGGCACAGAAGATTCATCGGCGTTTTGTACCACAGCTGGAGCGTTTGCAGTTTGGAACGTCAGTACGGACAGATTTAACCCCTCCAGACCGCAAATTCACATCAATGTGGAAACAGCTCTTCAGTGTCTGGCTTACAATCCGCACTTCCCTGCTCTTGTCACAGCAGGCTCTGCAAACGGTGGCATCCATGTCTGGAATCTGTCTGTAGAAAATGACTATGAAGTAGGAAGGAGTTCCTGCTCATCTCGAGATGTTCTACATACTAGGTCCATCGAAAGCATATCCTGGGTATACAGCTCGGACGAGTCGTCTCAACATTCTGAAACCTTCAAATCTTTTCTAATATGCACGGCAGCTCGGTACGCGTAACTTCTCCACTGCAGTAGAATAGAACACAATCTGGACGGGCAAGCAGCGGTACAGGGATGGCCGTATTCTTCTGTGGAGATGGCATGCTTGTGAACTTCCGGTCATGGGGATGGTAGTTGTAACCCAAGGAACAAACCCCGACCTGTTGTCGTGCGCAGCAATACCTTGCACCTACAGAACGAGACATGCACCTTGGGCACCGCTGTGCGCCCGTGTCGCGGTGCGTCATCCAAATCGTGCAAACTTTTCTCTGCCACAGGAAAACAGCAGTCGTCCAGCATTTCAAGAAAAACCTGCAGGTTGACTCCGAATTTATGGTTGGGACGGAATCAGGATCTCTTGTCAAGTGCACACTTTCGCTTCAGCAGGCTGATGTAGCAAGTTGGACGAATACTGCTGGCCAGAAAGGTTGAGCGCTTGTTCCGTTTTTTTGCCATCTCGTCGCTCGCCAGCGAAATCCAACCTCAAGATCCGTTGAGCAAAGGGATGATAGATGGCATTGTCGACTGGAATTTGCAACTGGTACCTGTGTACTTTTCACCTATGCTGAGAACTACGCACTCAACTGAACCGAGAAGAAATAGAATGGTTGCTTGCAAGATGGGACATCCTAACACACAGACGCTTTTTGTCCAGACTTAGCAAGCACTCTCATAAGCTAA
This sequence comes from Smithsoniella earleae, assembly GCA_032356285.1. Taxonomy (NCBI): domain Eukaryota; kingdom Viridiplantae; phylum Chlorophyta; class Ulvophyceae; genus Smithsoniella; species Smithsoniella earleae. Next base: position 15,730 of record JAULKQ010059592.1, on the reverse strand, counting down.
CCTATTGAATTGAGACCGACTGTAGGGTCTCGGAGCATGGAAGTAGCATGGAAAAGAGTGAACTTAGCAACAGAGCTGGGCCGAAAGAAAGATTCTAAAGAGCCTCATATAGGTGCTGTGACAGCACTGTGCTACCTGCCTGGGAGTTCGAATATTTTTATCTCTGGTGGAGCTGATAGGCGAATGAGGATTTGGGACTCTTCATGCCAAGATCTGTTGCTTTTGGAGCCTTTTAACACACAGATTACATGTCTAGACATCAATCCAATGAAACCAAGTATACTAGCAGTGTGTCAAACTTCCTTGGTTCAATGGCAATATATTGTTCATGCCATCCTGCTGACATCAACCTGTTTTTTATAGGTTGGGTCGAGCGATGGCCGGATGTCAGTTTATGATCTATGCAGAGACACGTTCACCGCTCAAATTACCATAGAAGTCGCACCCCATGGACACCCAGTGAAATCTTTGGCATTCTCACCACGATCTTCTGGCTCACGATGGTTACTTGCTTCTGCAGAAAATTCAGTATATGTGTACAACATCAGCTCACAGCTTGTAGGGGATGAGGCAAACTGTGAATTGGGATGGGAATTCTTTAACGAAATGCGATCTTCTTAGAAATTCACTTTTCAGGCTATCACCATTTTTGAGTGCAGTTGAACATCTGTAACTTGAAAGGGTACATGATTCTTAATGAGTGCTCCCGACCACAAGATGGCAAGATTATTCATTTGGTGAACAGTTTGTCTGCCTTTGGATTCCCCCTCAGCAGTGAAGTTACTGTCATGATTAGTTGATGATATTCATAGTGTAGTGAGTTGTAAGCAACACTTTATTTCCATGAATAGTTGTCCTAGCACAAGATTTCATTTGACTGCAGCTGGACTCTGGAAAACTCAAGAATAGATGCTGTTTAGTAGTCATGACGAGTATCTACGGGACAAAACTATATAGAACTGAGAAGTGAACTTGCTTGGCTCCAAAAGGTTTTATTGGAAGTTCTCGAGACAGATAGCATGGCTACAGGTGACTGCGAACAGTGACTATGCCACAGCACCTTCGCAACTAAAGTATATTGGTGAAGAGCACGGCGCCATCTGCACAGTAGACGCATTTTCTAGAGAAGTAGTGGATGGATGGTAGATTGTGTTTCGAGATTCGATAAAGCTAGGTTGATCTGAAACCCGCGGGAACTGTGAAGAGAATTTCAGTGAACATAATATAAAACAAACCGTTCTGAGAAATAGTGGTGTCGTTTCCAACTGCAGAGGTTTCATAAATGGATGGCATTCGAAAAGATGGAGGTATCTGTGTCAACCCATGCTGGCATGAAGTTGAAATCACTGACTTCCCAAAGCATGCCACTGGGTTGCCCGCACCCGCTACACCTGCCAGTTCGGGTCAACAGAAAGTCTCGCGTCCGCATTCAGAACAAAAATTGCAGACTACCCGTACAAGCCAACGCAGAAGCCGTCTACATGGACATGAATTAACCTTCGAGCGCAAGCCAACACCTATGAGTGAGCGCAACAGAAGCCGCAGTTTACCACGAGGTCACGATGTAGGGCGAATAAACTTGCACAGACCTACTGTGTGGAAGCCAAATTGTAAATTGGACAAGAGCAACAGCCAATGTATAGGTATACGGCCTTCCTTGCAACTTGTTTAATATTGCACTTTCCATGATGTCTTCGACATCGTTATGTCTAGGTCATTCTTCTCAATTCGGTCGTCAGGTCATTGCAGAGGATTCTGGACTGGTTCGGAAAGCTGTACAAATGGAAGCTATTCACCAGAGAGCCGAGGGGATTCATGATGGCATCGAGAATCATCAGGCACATGCACGAAGTCAGACTAGGCAGAGGCACAGGACTGTTGTGTACGCAATTAATCAGCTGCTCAGCTTATCAGAGGATGCTAAGGCTACTGCCAATGCCAGCAACGAGTGCAGTGCGGTGTAAGTGCTAATACGACCATATTACTGCAGCTCAAGATACTCAAAAGTCGTTCTAAAGTTCCCTCACTGCACTGTCAAATCTGGGATCTTTATAGCTCATCAATTGTACCCTTTTCTTGAACGTATACTCCATCCAAGAATTTCCGAATATCCTTGTGCTTCACGAGACAAGCCTGATGTACCAAAGCGCAGGATCTGCAACACATTACACACTCTAAAAAAACCATGTGTTATTTTCAACTCAAGATGCAACAGAAGCGAAAAAAAGAAAGCTAGAAGAGTTCAGGGTGGGAGAAGTTAGCACGTCTAAGACCATCACTGTCACATTGTATCAAATTGTGCTCGAAGCTTACCTAGAGACATTGTCGATATTGTTGCCCTCGAACAAAAGCTGGTCTTTGACCTCTGTATCTTTGATTACCTTGACACCCTCGCACATTGGAATTACACGTACAATTTTTTCCCCGAGGAAGTTACGAATTGAGAGCTCTGACCCGCCCTTTTCAGCATTTGCATTGATGGGGAAATGGGCTGACACGAGACGCATTTTGTACCTGTGAAATTCAAAGACGAGGTTTGATCAAGGACAAAGCGATGCGCTAATTGATAAAAAGTGGTTAATCTGGATGTTTGACCTGAGAAAGATGTGTTTACAAGCGCAGGGGCAGGTTGGCGCAACAATGCTCCTGGTGCTCTAGTTCGGCTGCGGAGCACAGTTCACGCAAGTTGCGATTCGACACACACAATCTCAAAGCAAAGAATCTATAACAATAACATCATGCAGGGAAAGCTAGGATATTCGAGCGCGTAAAGCTGCTTTGTGCGTGAAGCCTAGAGGCCGAGCTATACACCTTGTTCGTCCTCCAGAAGGCATCACACCTGAAACCCTGAGTTACTCCAATAATCATGTTATTAACATGGCTGATAATTGTGCGCATGCACGAGAGCTTCTTGCGAGTGCTGAAGTGCAGGTCGACTTTCAACTTCTTAACACCCTCCTCTTCGATGATGTACATGTCCGCAGCAATGTGTGAAAGATCCTTTACCAATTTACCCCTTGGGCCAGTAACAGTGAATTTACGTGACTTGACAGTCACCTGGACCCCCTCGGGGATTGCCAGTTCCTTTGTGGACAGGATGGGCCTCATTTTCGACCTCGAGAAACTGCAGAATTGGATTGAAGAGGATGTGTGGAAGCAATTCCTAACGCTATATTCCGGACATTCGAAAAGAACTGTTTGGTGCAAGGACGTAAGTTGTGGGTGTGCATGACGAGGGGGCCCGCCGTCATGCGACGCGAGTGATTCTCATCAAACAGTCCAACTGAAGCTTAATCAACAAAATCAACATAAAACATTGGTATTCGTGATATCACAGAAACGATCTCAGAAGCTTACTCTACACCCAGTGTTCGGGGAGTACATTTCCAAAGCTTACAAAATTAACTGCATACTTCTCACAACCACTGTCTACTCAGATCCAACGCTGATAACTTCGCTTCTCATGACCAGGGCAATTATATCGGTATGTGCATATCTTCGTCAACGGTTGCAGTGCCAACGAGTTCGAGCTCAAGTGGCCAACCGTGCTTCAAAGCAATTTCTACTCTGCACCTGAACTTTCCCGCAGTGTTCGGGCAAAACTGGAAATCAATCAACTGAGAAGGAATCATGTTGTACGATCCTCCCAACAATTTTCCACTTCGGGGAGTCATACTGAAAGCTAGGTCGCCTGAGTCACCCGTCGGCACAAGGAACTTAGCCGACCAACTGATCATAACAGCAGTAGGATTTCGCAGTAAAATCTTCTTAGTGTTTGTCGTCATGCTCTTGATAACACCGAAATCTACAGTGGTTATGGGGGCGCCATATTGAGACATACATTCTAAACGCGGGTACAGAACTTCAGCAAGAAGGGGAATCCGTTGCACCTCTCCGTTTGTATAGTCAATTGTTAGTTCGCCATGAAAGCACGTGCTCTCAATGCCAGAATCCTTGTGTTGATCATGCACAACAGGCCGAAGAAATATGACACTAACACTGACTGTTTCGCTAGGGGGGAGAAAGAAACGAGTGCTGGTACATGTGCTTGCAGCGTGTAGATTGTGAAAGGTGTAGCCTTTGTAGCATGAATCCTTTTGGGTAACAGAAGGCTCTGCAGCAATCACTTTGAAATGCCCGCTTGCACACAATGAAAAGCTCATGGGACATCTATTGATGTTAGAAAGAGTAAATGTCTTGATTGATGATGGGCCATCTGTTTTGTGTGTACAAGGAATCGCCCACTTGATCGGGTCATCCTCATCGCACATGAGCTTCGAATGTATGCAGTGAGCAGCCAGGGAAATAGTAAGGGGTTCTGGGAGTGATGGTGGGGATCCAGCGTAGGGGTGGAATGAGCCACATATGAACATTCTGACAGGCTTGCTTGTAACTGATGATTCAGACAAGTCCTGTCCTTTATCTTCAAGGAGAGGGTCAACCTCTAGGGAAACTCTCACAGCAGAGCAGTTGTAACTCAACTCCTGATACCCAGTCACAAGAGCTTCATGCAAGTGTGCTACATTAGAAGCAAATGTCGCTGTCACACTTTCTGATTCACCTGGGCGCAGAACGACGTGGCTTGGACTGATAGCGAAAGGCGATGTGTTGTCTCTGTTTTCACCTACCTGGATGGATTCTTCCCTGAAAGAAACAAGCAGAGAGTATGACACCATAGCCCAGTTGTCTGTGCGAGGAAACTCAACAGTTAATTTGTTCATTCATTTCTCTAAGACGGGACCAAACCTGATTTGCAATTGAACTTGACCCCTGTCAGACACGTGCAGCTGGACAGCCAGCCAACGCTGGTGTGGATCGCGCTGAAAGATATTGAGATGAAACTGCAAGGAGACTTGAAAGCTTGACAAGTTGAAGACAGTGAAGCTCTTGCTGAGCGTGACACCTGTGGGGACAACCCCAAAACTCACACAAGCTGAAGTGCAGTTGTGAGTTTTCAAGCCTTTAACAAGAAGCTGTTCAGTCTGCACATGAACTGGGGAACCAGTGACACCCACTCGGACTGAGAACCTGTCTGTCAGTACATCTCCAGCCTTGCTTTCAAGTATGTCCTCGTATGTGCCGATCATATTGCTCGCAATACGCAATCGGAAAACAGTGCTCTCAAAAGGCGCCAGGAAAGCGGTCGCAGGGGTGACTGATATACCTATGCCTCGATTCTCGAGCACCTGTTCTGCAATGTCCTGCAATCAAGTGCAAGTGTAAACCAGTTAGAAGTGTAAACCAATTCCTGCCAGCACGACTTTCTCACCTTCAGTGTACGGTTATGAAGCATTTCATTGCCAGCCTGTGCTCTAAATGGGCGCAGCTTCTCGTGCTCATCACCAAGAAGGCAACGCCGGAAATGTGAACTGGCTTTGCTCCTCTGCTGTTCAATTTTCCCACCACTACACGCCTGCTGGACACTGCGGGCAGCAAAATGAACCACACTCACAGTCACCGGTGCGGCAACACCAGACAAGTTGCTAACCGTGAACAAAAACTCGTTGGTATCACCAACTTGAACTGTACCGAAATCCAAAACCTTCGATCTCAGCGCTGTTTTGAGAGCATCAATCGACCCTTCCCGTTGCATGTAAAGGCCACCACAGTGCGAATGACGCTGGCCAGTGCCACTAGACTGGTTGCCATATCCAGCATTCAAAGGTTCGATATCGTATTTGACACGCAGTGCTTCCACCACTCCTCGCAGGCTCAAAACGCAAGGGAACTTCGCCATTGCAGTTTTTATAACCACTAGACAGTCAATGCCACCCTGCTGAAGTGGAGTTACTGACAGCAAAATACTCTGGGATTCACCAGCACTGAGGATCCCATCAGATGGGGAGGCGTGCACTGACACACTGAAAACGTCTGCTCCCAGCGTGAAACAGTCCACGTGCCAGCCCGCAGAGACAGCAGTGGGGTTGCAGATAGTCATCATATGTTGGACAGGCACTGTTTCGTACACTGTACCAAGGTCTACACTTTCATTGCCTACAACAATGACCAATGGCCTGACCACATGGACATGAAATGGAATCTTGGACAGGTGATTGTAAGCCTTGAGCTTCAGGCACCCTGTCAGGTGCCCTTCACCAAGTCCATAGCATTGCAGTTGCAGCTTCCTGGACCTGTATGCTGGCAGCTCACCCGACACGTCATGGAACTCCAGCTGAGCAATCCCAGGCAATTCAGAGCTGTCTCTCTCAACGCTAGCAGACCAATCAGAAGAGCACGGATTAGGATTGTTGATGAATACCCCAGCATAAGCAATTTCACCACATGGTACTATACCAAAGTCAACTTTGGGTGTGGTCCAATATGGGTGTGAAACATCACAGAAAACGGCAGACAAGTCTACATGGAAAGTGCCTCCGTGCTGAACATGGCAATAGAAGTTGTGACCAAAAACTCCGGGAACCGAGGAGGAAAGTCCAACTTGAACCGTTGCAGTGGACCTTGGGCTGACAATACCATTACTCCTGGAAAAAGTGACAGCAGAATCGGGGACACCGTCATCGACTATGCTGTAGCTTGCAGGGACTGCACAAGGATTGCTCACTACGAGCGTCTGCACGAAAGTCGTGCCTGCTGGTATGTGACATGGAGTGGATAGAAGACGAGGGAGAACTGTAGCTGGATGCGCTATGGCAGATCCAGTAAGATGCAGAGTTATATGCGCTACATTGCTGGGGACTGATGGGCTTGGATACTGAGTAACGAGTCCATCTGTCCTGGAATTTGCGGGGAGGATGTAAAGGGCAGCATCACACTCGTGGTGCCCTACTGTTGAAGGTACGAATATAAAATCGAATTGAATCTCCTCGTGAGAGTGCAAAACTCCTTGATGAGGCGTGACATGGAAGCATGATGGTGATGACTGCTTTCTGCTGATCGGCTCCGGTGTCCCCAATAAAGAATCGCTTTCATTTTCATTTTCAGGTGTTCTGGAGACCTGCAGTTCTTTTTTGTGACTTGTGTGCTCTCCCAGGTGCCATGTGAATGATAGGGGAGCTGGAGAGCCATTCATGACCGTTACATTGTACATGCTACTGGAACCTGGGATTGTCTTTGGAAACTTGAGTGCGCCTGGAGGGCTCTCTGTGTATGAACACGAGTCTATTTCAGAAATACGAACAACAGGCTCCACGCACTCGGCTTCAATTGTAAACTTGTGGGAAGTACAGTTGTCACAAACAACCAAGAATGGAACGATTTTTGTTCCTGTAAGCACTCGCTTTCTTTCTCACCAAGCTGTCTGGGAAGAACATAAGAATCGTACGTAATTACTGCAAGTGCAGAAGGTTGTGTAACAGCTGACTAGTGTGAGTTGGCTTACCAAGTATACAGGGTGAGAAAGAAATTGTGAGCTGTTGACTGCAGTGTTCAGACAGTTCGAATTGTGCTGGGGTGATGGTAATCTCGGATGAAATAGATGCAGTATTCCAAGACGAAAGGCCCGTCTCTCTTTGAAAATCACTTTCTGGGATGATTTTGAATACTGCTCCAGATTTGATTGCGGTGACGACAAGTGTCTGAGAGTAATGATTTCCTCTGTACTGAGGGGGAAGCTTTATCAAAGATGGAAGATCCAGGGTTGGTGGGACGTTGTAAGCTCTTAAGTCAACATGTATTGTATCCGTGTTGGTGGTGAGCTTAAGTACATCACTCAGGTTCTCCATTGTAGATGGCGTGAACCTTATGGCAACTGTTGCGTACATCCCAGGTGCTATGGTGCCATGGTGCCCAGGAAAATCAGGTTTGGAAACATGAAAGTGCTCAGATTTTGGAGCCACCAAACGCAAGCGCTGGATAGTCCTGCTGGTGTTTTGAACCTACACACAATACCTACCTAAGATGAAGGCAGAGGATCAGTTTTGGTTGGCTGAAGACAGGCAGGAGTGCTTCTTGCAACAGCTCTATCATCTTCTTTCCAGGATGGGCACACGCTTGATTATTCTAAGATCGTGTAACCACATCTCACCGAGAGAAGCACCATCTTTATGTCAAGTATGGCGACACAGAACATTCATTAACATGCCCGATTCTAATACATGCAAAGTTTGTGCATGAAGAGAACCTCAGATACCAGGCGGTGGAACTATGATACCGCATGAACTTGCTCACAGCTCTTCTGAACCGAAGGTGGTTAGACAGACCTCTCTCTTATGTTAGAAACTTCTCTCTGCTATCTTGTTGCTATTTAACTTTGTGTATCAAACTTAGCAGAACCTTGTATGTTGCTAATACAACCTTGCTGGTGATGATTGTGCTTTGACTAGGAGCTTGAGCGTAGTGGACGGATTGGATATGCTATCTCTAACACCAAATGATAAGGTTTATTCTCTCGTTTGGCTTGAGGTACTCATTCGACAGATTGTCATACAGTCGATATAACAACAAGTATCACACCTTCAACACAGTAGTATAACACCTTCCTGGAACCCAGTCCACAAATTCCACTAATCCTGGATCACATTTCAAAGCGGGTTTGTTCTGTAGACCAGAGGTTGGTGCACGCCTAGAAGCTGGGTCATTCACCCCAAACTGAGGACGGTTGAGCAGGGGGTCAACTCTGGCTGAGAGACACAGAGACTGTTCTTCCCTCCACCTGGGGTTGCGCAGAAAATGCTGCTTTTGGTGCATTCTTGTGAGCATTTTGCACTCTGCGTCCCATTGATCTCCTGCAAGTCAAACTCAAACCTGCTCCACCTAACGGATACTACGGGTGAGAAAAACAGTGACTACCTATCCTGTTCATGATGTACACACAAGAATTTGCACTTTCTAGCTGAACTAGACCAAACAGCCAGTGCTTAACATCGGCGAATTCACTTAAATTGAACCAAGTGGAGACTTGAGTTGCCAAGACTTTTTCTTCGATTTTGATGGGGCCACAGCGCACAGTAAAAGGTTGGTGCATGAAGATATAAACACGAGCTTCTACCATTCATGCGGCTGTCATTTGCCTTGTGTCTCATCTGGCTGGCCTTCATGGCTGCCTTGAGATCAGATTGAGACAGTTTTTTCCAGCGAAATGATTTGCCATCAGCAATGGCTTTTCTACACTTCATGATTATATCTGCCCGCAAAAGTGCTCTGTTGACATTTGCAGACGTATTTGTTAAGTAGTGGGGAGATGCTGATTGATCAGAGTATTGCTGTGCATCAATGGGCCTCAAAAACTCCTTCTTGTAGTTGCTGTTGAGACGTTGCAGGATCTCTCTGTGGTTTAACAGGTAGGTGTTCTGAAGTTTGACAGAGTCCAACTCTAAAGGCGGAGCTTCAATAGGAACGCCGGTATACTTCCAGAAGCGAGAGAATTTTCTGTCTTTCTCAGCTATGTTCAGCACCTGACATTGTGTAGCATCTCTATGTTTTTCTTTAAGATATTTCTCCAGTTCGACACTAGCTCCCATTTTAGCTTCACACTACATCATTCGTATTTAATTGGCACAAAGAGTACTCGTCTTGTTGTACTGCGGTGTATTAGCGTGCCTTAGTCTGGATATCTTGGATCCTCGTTGTGTATTCATCTGGCTGTTGTGGTCTGTCTATCACGGGCAGGGACGACTGCTCGGCTACTGGTTGTATATTTTTCCGTTTGCTTTTTTCATTCCTCACCTTCGGTACTCTTTCATTTGGCAGTTCTGTTACAACTCGAGGTCCTTGCCGATCATTCGTGAGATGTACAGCAGGTTCACCGGTGTGCAGCCCTTCATCAAACTTACTGTCGACTTCCGTAATACTCTCAAAAATGGTGTGAGAGTGTACTTCGGTGAGCGTATGCTCAAGAATATCCGCAAGCTCTGGGATATCTCGTTCCGCCTGAGGTTCCACCTCCGGACTGTTTCTCATGACTGGACGTGGACAAGCTTCAACTACACAACAATGTCAAAGCCTACATATGTGATGCGAAAGCTTGCCCGGATTTACTTGTGCTGAAACCTAGGGGGTTGTGCGGGGCTAAATTGGTGCACGGACGTTGAGCAGTCTAGCGTCAGCTTTGAAGAACCCGTGACATGAAAGAAAAAGCGAATTCATAGGAGTTGTGACTGTTCTACGGACTCGCTGACCAGATATGACAACAAACATTGGGAGGGGCAGGTGCATTCCAGAATATTCTGCTGTCATCCCAGCCACAGTACTGCACTACTAGGCGATAGGTAAGCTTTGGGAAATTACATATACATCTTTCTGTTGCTGTCAAGTGACGAGTTGACGAAGCCATCCTCTGTGATCAAAACTGGTATCATGACGTTGTGATATCAAATGAGTATCCCCTCCTTCAGGTGAACTATACTCCGAATTCACATCCAAATAACTATGATCCTGCACCAATTGGAATGCAGCATCACTGAGATTTTTTGAACAAGATGTAATGAATGTGTATAAACATATGAGGAACTTTCTGTTCTCAATGTGGCCATGCATGGCGCTTAGTTGATTAGTTTAGGGATCCTTCCTGATCTGTTTATGCTTTAACAAGTTGATGTATGCTGCCAGAATGTGTGATTGTATAACATGTGTATCTCAGCCAACTCATATATTCTCATCAGAGTGAATTGTACGAGACATCTAGTTGGTAAAGCATTAGTAATGGCTTCTGAGCTACCATGTACCCACTCTTTAAATGAGATATGTATCAAAAGGATCAAATTACTATCCTCTTCCTTCTCATTCATCCAAATATGCTATTGGTGCGCCTGGTCTTAGAGAGCATCATACACTCAGACAAGTACTGCCAACATCTCCTTTCATAACTGTTTGTGTCTTGCATGTTTTGTTGCCTGACAAGCATTACCAAGTATATTGCTTTTGTGATCAAAGACTTGACAATCTTTATCAACCAGGCTTTGTTAAGGTTTGGGGTTCTGCTCTAACCTTAAACAGTGTAATTTGGTGGTTGAGGATATAACTACTTTTTCTGGTGTGAAGTGATATCTCATAGTTTCGTAGTACAACCATTTCAGTTCAGGGCAGACTTGGAGAAAAATTTCCCAACATCCTTGCACTTGGATAACTATCTGCTAAGTTCTAATACCTGAAAAAGTCTCTGACAGACAAAAAATCGTGTAGAATGTTGAACATTCCCTAGGTATCGTACACAGTAAATCTCAACTGATGCCAGCACTGATAACAGGCAAAGAAGCACAAGGTAGACACGGCTAAAATTGTCAATTGAAAAGTTAGGTATGTAGCGAGTCATGCTTTCTTTGTACAAATGTACCAAACATCATTGTCAATTTTTTTTACCACTCTCAGACTTGGATCCTTGTACAGTAGCTGTGTGAAGCAGTGCAAACGTACAGCATGCAAGTCCTTTTTGATACAGTAATGCGCAGGTCATTCCTCAGTGTTCCTCCCAATAATGGGTACATTCGACTTCCCCGATTTATCAATTTACAGATCATCATGCAGTAGCAGAAACAGTGTCCGCCACTATCTGCATGATACTCGAGGAACATGTGTAGAGATACGATCCTGTCTTGGACATGCAAGTTGGCACTTAAGCTATGATAGATTCCAATTTTGCAGGTTCTTTTCTCTTGGGAGAAGCACGGAAAGGGAAAAGTGAGCAAGATTTACAGTACTTAATTCTCAGTCACTGTTAGCCTCTTCAGGAACTTGGTCGTTTACTTGGGCGTTGCTAGAAGCGGGCTTTCTACATCTAGATTTCCTTTCCTCCCTCTCTTCGTTCGAATACTCCTTCTTATGCAATTCGACGTTGTACTGAACCGCATTGCAACCGCTTCTACGTAAGATGCCCAGGATATTGTCTAGCTTGCCGTCCGACTCCATCCAAGCACCCTGTGACTCTGCACAATGCAAGAAAGTCAACTAGACGCAGTTACTTTTTACTGCAGCACCAATTTGACTTCTTAGCGACGAAAAAAGTCGCACCAGATAAAGTTGCATGTCCGATGGATGCTTCAGCACTTCTGGACACTCCAGCCACCCAGAGGGAGTTATGGCTGGTCAACAAAATCTTTGACGGAAGTGCTACATTACCAATCGACAATGAAAGTCCACGAGTGAGTACGGGAGCGCCGTCCTTTACTTCAAATTCCAGAGTCTCTACGCTCTGCTGTCCTGAAAGAGCTACTGCCATTCGACAACCACATGTCGTCAGTGCTATGACGCCGCCTGAATGTCACAAGGCTCTATTATCATGTCAGAGGAGAATAGAATGCATCCTCTATGCATACCCCTAATCCCTAACCCTCCCTGTATGCATCCTATATACATGCAGTCCAATTTCATCTGACATTATAGTGAAAGGTCACAAGGCGCTTCATGACGCACATTCTTGCTTTGCATGCATTTTACAATAAGCTGAAATTCTGAGCCATTATAAAATAATACTGTTCAACTTTTTGTCAAACATCTGGTATCATACCAACATTTACACAGACATGCAGAGCAGTTATGTTCCTGCAGCTTGAGCTTTGTCACTGAAGTAACAAGAGCTCTTCATGATGTTCTTGATTCCTCCAAAACTATTTCTACAAAACATCAAATTTCGGTGAATTCTACCTGTGTAAAATCACAGTAAGGTCACACCTTTTGAAGGTGTGGCTATGGGACCTGCCAAACTGCAGGAACATACTTCTTGGCCAGTGCTCCAATGCCAAACAATGACTTTTCCATCAAGACTCCCAGAAACCAGATAGATTTGATCCCTGTATGTGAAAAACTCACAGCATGTCACCGCAGCTTCATGTCCTAAGCAGTAGGCAAGAATCTTCCAGCTGCCATCAGAAGGGCACACAGGGAGTTCACTCACCCTCAACTTACCATCTCGATCACCACTAGCAATTACTCTGCATATGCGCAGTAATCTTCGGAGATACCACTACTCTGTTGAAGAGGTCATTTCACCTGACGCAGCACATGGTGCACTCACCCTGGGATCGAAGCTAGAGTGGTTATTATGGCACAGTAGTGCCCTAAAAGAGGAACCATCTCATGCTGCACATCATCTACTGCTCCCTTGACACAAAAAGAGCACACCTCGCCAAATTTGTCTCCGATTACTCCATAGTTGTTATCCGGTGAAAAGCAAACAGCAGAAACCTGGAGCAGGGTTGACTTGAGGTGAGGGTTGATTGCAGTAAGTACGGTACTTATGAGTCCTTTTCCACAGATTATTACATGTAAATGTTGCATGCAAGACTGACCTTTTTTGCAGTTAACCTTTGCTCTGCCTTCTTCCACGACGTAGAGTCGTACACCGCTACGGACTTGTCATCATACGAGCATATCAGCCATCTCCCGCTATTGCTTGCACAGATAGAGAGAACGTTCGCTTCATTTTCTAGTATGTTTGCGCTCTGTTCATTGAGGCTACAGCACAATAATTCTGAGTTTTCGGTGCGATGAAATTACGGAAGGCAGAGAAGTTCAGGAAAGCCGACGAACCGGTTACCTGGAGACAATAAGAGTTTTGCCAGCTGCTATGGCAATCCAACCTGCGGCTGGGCTAACGGCCAACAACGGCACAGTAGTGGCTCCCTGTGGCGAATCTGGCATCAGCCAGGCGTCGTATTTGTGCAAGACTGTAAAAATGTGACGTAACTTTACTGTGTCTGTTGGGTCTATTCAAGCCAGTAAAGATGAACTTGATGCGCTTACACACTCTGCTGTACGGAATTATGCAAGGCGAACCACGTCTACTTGGATCCGTCTACTACGCTTCTACTCAGCGCATTGTCGAACGGGTACTAAAAAACACAAATAGCTTCAAAAGTTACCTTGGGTGTATGCACAAATTGTGCCTCACCTAATACGTATTATCTAAATGTGTTGCCTTTGACGGTCGGCTCGGGTTCCCGTCAAGTAGAGACAGGCATGAAGCCCTGAATCACCTCGAACCTTGCAAGAATGTTGAATTCTGACCTTTCCATGTTACTTTCCGGCTGTAAGCTTCTACTGACGTTTGTGGTTCTACATGACCATGAGAGAACACTTTCGAGAACTGCGGGACTAGTGCATGACTGGTCTACACGAATTCCCCCACATTCAGCCAAAAGAACCCAATATAAGCATTGAATAAGCACAGTTAACGAACTGTAGAGGCAGAATGCTGGTCCTGGTGTTGTAAGTCGTTGAATGCTGCGGCTGATGTCGCATGTAAGACAATGGAACACACAGATACAAGGAGCAGATTGTTTTTGTGAAATCCAACATGGAAAGCAATTATAGTTTGGTGTATTAGATTGAACTATGACACAGTTTGATTTAGTTTTTGTGCCCTTTTCGCCCGAGTGTTGCGGTGATAGAGACGCTTGAGAATGCGCACGTGACCTGAGAGTGAATTGCGCATGTCTCAGGAGGGACATCTCTAACCGTGGGCTGAGAGCAGTATAAAGTACGATTTTGCTCTCCTCCGTGCGGCTGGTGATTGTATTGGGTGCTTAGAAGTACACGCTGATATAAGTGTATACCCGCCAAGGGAAACCGAAGCCCAACAAGAAACAAATTGGGATGTTTTAAATCAAATAAGGATAATCACTACTCGCTCCATCTTGATGGCTAAGAGTAATGTCCTTGAGACCTGAAGTGAATAGAATGGCGAGGTGGAATTTCTCCAATTGCATCGTTGGATTTCAGGCATATTCAGCTCAAAATACCGTAGTGAATACTAACCTTTGAGGAAGTAGGGAAAACTTGGGTCTGTAACTGATACATATTTTTCGTCAAAGACTCCGTCTAAGACTTGCAAGTCGAAGGAAGTTGACTAGCATGTGAAAGATATTGCACGACGGATGATTACAGTTGGCTCTACATCATCATTTGTCTCGGAAGAGAAACACAACGTATGCAATTCTATTTAAAGACATCGTTACTTGTGCTAGATGATTGATTCGACTCTTTATGTCCAAACTTGTGTGCACAAGCATGGATATCTTCTGAGAATCCACATTATATCTCTCAATTCACCACACCCGCACAAGCCTTATTACACCCCGTTGTCATAAGGTTTGAACATCACTTCAATATCCCTTCCAAGTTCTACAACATTGAGAGCTTCAGTGGCTTTGGTATGCTCAGTGACTGGTAGTTGTTTTGTCAAAATGTCAGCCTTCATGTTCTTAGTTGAAATCCACTTGACTGTTATGATGTTGTTGTTTTGCAGCTCTTGTATCTTCTTGAATCTTTGTTCAATATGTCGAGTCCTGTCAATTGCTCCATTGTTCTTGACAATATGAATCGTGGATTGATTGTCACCATACAGAGTTGGAAGGTGACAGTCAATGCCAAAGCTCTCGGAAAGCAACATTTTTAACCACCTCACACTTAGTGCCGCTGAATTCATAGCTATGAGTTCTGACTCTGTTGAGCTCATGGCAAGAATAGGTTGCTTCTTTGATCGCCAGTATATAAGTTGACCATACAAATAATGTGCCTCACCTGATAAACTGAAGTCAGATCTTGCATAGTTAGAGTCTGAAAAACTGGAAAGAATGTCAGATGAGTGGCTTGCTGTGGTGAGTTTGAGCCCATAGTTCATGGTTTCTCTCAGGTATCTCAGAACTCGCTCCGCACACCTCATCAGGTATAATGTGGGGCATGACATGTATCTCGCTAGCTTTCCTGTGGCGTGTGAGATGTCAGGTCTAGTCACAGTGGCAATGTACTGAATAGCACCCACAATTTGCATGTACCGTTGTTTTCCTGGTGGGCCAAGATTGGACCCCTCATTTTTCAGTTCTCTCAAACTGTGGGA
>JAULKQ010059481.1:0-23484 GCA_032356285.1 Smithsoniella earleae | reverse complement strand
GCGCGCGGCATCGCGCCGGACGAGATCGTGATCCGGGCCTTCGGTGAAGAGAACCCGCTGGTCCCGACCCCGGACGGCGTGCGCGAGCCGCAGAACCGCCGGGTGGAGATCTTCCTGAGCTAACCCGCTCAGGCTCCACACCCCAACCAACCTTCAAGCGCCGGCCGGGCTCACGCCTGAGCCGGCGTTTTTCTTGTCGTTGCTCCCCAATAGGCTTGGTGAGCGAGACACCGACTGTTTGCCACGGCAACCGGCATGCTGTCGCGGAAGGCTGGTCGGCACAAACAGTATGGGGGTAGCCGCGCTCGAGCCGGGTGTGTCCGCCGTGGTCAATCGCTGATCCCGGTGAGACGCCGAACTCCAGCCGTACGAGGCCACGCTTCGACCTGCGTTCTGGTCTCGATCGTTTTGTCGGCGGCCCAGTGGCGGCCCAGCGGCTGCATCTCCCTGCCGCGGTGACAAGCGCGCCGCGTGCCGTTGCCAGGGCTGGGACTGGGTGCGAAAACGGCTCGCACCAACGGATGTCTCCGCCTATGATTCAGCGACCCGCTGGTCGCACCTCCTAAGCGGCCACCTCGATCCGGAGGCCGTTCCCGCCATGTCCGCCCCAAAGTCTCTTACTAAGACCGTTCGCGCACGCCTGGTTCTCAGCACCGCCCTCGCCGGAGCGGTTTTTGCCAGTTTTGGCGGCCGCCCGGCCCATGCCGGCACCTGCATCCAGGACCCCCCGGGCTCCGGCATTGTCATCTGCACCGGCCCCGCCATTCCCGGCGACACGACCCAGGTCCTGGCGGGTGATCAGGTTACCGCAACCACCGAGCCAGGCTTCGGCATCACCACGGCGGCCGGAACGGCGCTGGAAATCTCCAGCAGCCAAGGGCAGAGCTTCATCGACGCGAACGCCTCAGCGATCGAGGGCGAAGATATCGGCATCGAAGCGCTTAATGACGGCACGGGCGACATCATCATCGAAACCACGGGCAAGGTGACCGGCGTCAACGGCAACAGTATCCGCGCCTACAACTACAATGGCGACAGCGTCACGATATCGGCGGCAGCCATCAGCGGCGGGGAGCAAGGCATTCACGTCCGCAACTATGGCTTCGGCGACGTAAACGTGACGACCACCGGCCCTGTGTTCGGTGACACGAGCAGGGGTATGACCATTGCGAACTACAATGGCGGCTCATTGAGCATCGTCGCAAAGGATACCGTGTCCTCGGCTGGTTCGGATGGCATCGACGCCCGGCTGTTTGCGGGCGGTACCGATCTGACGATATCCGCAGCCGATGTTTACTCCGGACCAAGCGGCAACAGCGCGGTCTACACAAGAAATGATGGCACAGGCAATTTGAGCCTCACCGTGACCGGGCAGGCCACTTCCATTCAAGGAGACGCACTCAGAATCTATAATTTCAATGGCGGTTCGCTCGAGATCACGACGCTCGATCACGTCTCGTCGGCCGAGCGCAGCGGCATCAACACCGTTAACCGGCCCAACGGCAATGATCTGACGGTCTCCGCCGCGTCCGTCAGCGGCGGCACGGATGGCATCTTAGCCAAAAACATGGGCACTGGCGATCTGAGCATCACCGCGAGCGGCCCGGTCGAGGGGGGATCGGGCGCTGGGATCTCGGCCAGGAACTACGGCGACGGTCTGACCATCTCGACGGCTGCGGTCAGCGGCGGTGACTTTGGCATCTTCGCCTACAACAAGGGTACTGGAGACCTGGACATCACAACGACGGGTCCGGTATCGGCTTCAGGCCGAGGGATCGGCACTGCTAATTTCAACGGCGGTGCGCTGACCCTCACCGCGACGGATCTGGTTTCGTCGACATCCAAGAACGGCCTCGTGGTGCGCAATAACCCGGGCGGCACCGACCTGACCATTTCAGTTGCAGGCGTTGTCGGCGCCCAACCGTTCTACGCCAGAAATGACGGCACGGGCGCTTTCAGCATCACCGCCACCGGCGCCGTAACCACCACCAACGACAAGGGGATCATCGCCCTGAACTTCTATGGCGGAGGGCTCGAGATCGTGACGATGGACACGGTCACATCGGAACCCTCGGTCGGCATCTACGCCAGAAATCGCGACGGAACGACGTATCTGACGATTTCGGCCGCCGGTGTCAGCGGCGGCGAGGGCGGCATCTATGCGAAGAACGAAGGCACTGGCGCGCTGATCATCACCGCTACCGGCACCGTGACAGGCGTTTCAGACAACGGAATCGAAGGCCGGAATTACGGTACGGACCTGATTATCTCGGCGGCAGCAGTCAGCGGCGGCACGGACGGCATCTTCGCCAAAAACATAGGCACCGGAGACCTCGACATCACTGCCAGCGGCCCTGTCGAGGGGCAATCGGGCGATGGTATCTATGCCCTGACCTATGGCGCCGACCTGAGCATTTCCGCGACTTCGGTCAGCGGCGAGGAAAACGGTATCGAAGCGCTCAATAAGGGCGCCGGCGACATCATCATCGACACCTCGGGCACGGTGACCGGGATCAACGGCGACGGCATCCGCGCCTTCAACTACTATGGTGACAGCGTCACCATATCGGCGGCCGCCGTCAACGGCGGTGGGTATGGCATCCACACGCGCAACTACGGGACCGGCGATCTCAGCGTCACCACGACCGGGCCGGTCAGCGGCGATACCTACAGAGGCTCGACGGTTGCCAACCACAATGGCGGCGCCCTGACGTTGATCGCCATGGATACGGTGTCGTCGAAGGGGTCGGACGCTATCCTGGCGCGCAACTTCGACGGCGGCACGGACCTGACGGTCTCGGTGGCAGGCACCATCGGGGGAACCGGCACGGACCTCAACGCCATCTACGCCCGCAACGACGGCACGGGCGAAATGAGCATCACCACAACCGGTTCTGCATTTGCCGGATCAGGCAAAGCCATCGAGGTGATCAATTACAATGGCGGTGGTTTCAGCCTCTTGGCCCAGGACACTATCACGTCGACGGTCGATGACGGCATCTACGCCCGAAACTTCACGGGCACGAGCCATCTGAAAATGTCGGTCACTGATGTCAGCGGCGGCGAGGACGGCATCTACGCCAAGAACCAGGGCTCCGGCGAGCTGACGATCATCGCGGCAGGCGCGGTAACCGGCAGTGGCGGTAACGGCATTGATGCGCGCAACTACGGCACGGACCTGA
Organism: Smithsoniella earleae; assembly: GCA_032356285.1. NCBI lineage: Eukaryota > Viridiplantae > Chlorophyta > Ulvophyceae > Smithsoniella > Smithsoniella earleae. The sequence goes on along the minus strand of JAULKQ010059481.1, from coordinate 20,302 downwards.
CGATCAGCACCGCCAGCGTCAGCGGCTATACCGATGCGATCTACGCCAAGAACAATGGCACGGGCGCGCTGTCGATCACCGCCAGCGGCCCACTGACCAGCACCACGCGCGACGGGGTCTCGGCCCGTAACGCCTCGACCGACGGCACGGATCTGATGATCGATGTGGCCGACGTCACGGCCGACAACAATGGCATCTACGCCAAGAACTATGGCCAGGGCTCGCTGACAATCTCTGCCGGTGCGGTAAGCGGCGGCAATGCCGGCGTGTTTGCCCATAACGACGGAAGCGGCAATCTCTCCGTCACGACCGCCGGGCAGGTAACGGGTGGGACGGGTCAAGGGATTGACGCTTACAATACCAATGGCGGGTCGCTAACGATCACAGCCTCGGACGCCGTCGCTTCGACGGACAATTATGGCATTCAGGCCTACAACAATCTTACCGGCGACGATCTGACAATCACCGCGGCCTCGGTTAGTGGTGGCGATGGCGGTATCCACGCCAAAAATCTCGGCACCGGCGACCTCAGCGTCACCGCGTCTGGTCCCGTGACGGCGTCGGCTGGCATTGGCATCTACGCGTATGGCTCCGGGTATGGCCAGAACGTCATCGTCTCGGCTGATTCGGTTGACGGCGAATACGGCGGAATCTTTGCGGTCAACGAGGGTTTCGGCGCGCTGGACATAACCGCGACAGGAACCGTGACCGGCGGTATGGACGGCAACGGTATCTTTGGCCAAAACACGGGAACCAGCCTGACCATCAACGTCGTTGATGTTCTAGGCGACGGCAACGGCATAGCCGCCCAAAACTTCGGCTCAGGCGCGCTCAGCATTACGGCTGGCGCGGTGACGGCCACCGACAATTCCGGTGTTTACGCCAAAAACTATTACGGGAGCACGGATCTGACGATCTCTGTCGCCGGCGCCCATGGCGGCGAGACGGGGATCGATGCCAAGAACTATGGCACGGGCGCGCTAAGCATTACCGCCAGCGGCCCGGTTAGCGGGACCAGTCAGGTCGGGATCTATGGCAAAAATCTTGGAACCGACCTCACCATCGACGCGGCTGAGGTGAGCGGCGGCACTTATGGGATCGCTGCCGTGAACCAGGGCACCGGCGACCTCAACATCGCAGCGACCGGCGCTGTCAGTGGCGGGACGACCGGCATCCTGGCGGATAACACCAACGGTGGATCGGTCACCATCGACGTCACGGGCAAGGTGTCCGGCGGAACCACGACCGGCATTGACGTCAGCAATAACGATCAAGGCACAGATCTCACCATCATTGCCGCCTCGGATGTCGCCGGGGGTGTCGATGGTATCATCGCTGACAGCTTCGGAACCGGCGCGCTGAGCATCACCGTCTCGGGCGCTGCCACGGGCGGCGGCAACAACGGCATTTTCGGCCAGGCACACGGCACTGACCTGACGGTCAGCGTGGGATCGGCCTACGGCTATCAAGACGGTCTCTACACGTTCAACTACGGCACGGGCTCAAGCACCATCACGGCGACAGGTACGGTGTCCGGCGGAACAAATGGCGGCATCACCGCCAAGAATTTCAACGCCGACAGCGATGGCATCACCATCGTCGCAGCAGGGGTGCAAGGCTACGAAAGAGCAATTTTCGTGGTCAATGCGGGCACCGGGGCGATCGATATCACCACGACCGGCACGGTCACCAGCACGGCGGCCGCGGGCATCGCCGCCTTCAACAACAATCCCAACAGCACCAGCCTGACCATCCTGGCCAACGGCGATATCGACGCCAGCTATGACGGGATCGATGCCATCAACCAAGGGACCGGGGCCCTCATCATCACCACGACAGGCTCGGTTACCGGTGCGACCAACACCGGCATCTTCGCCGAAAACCACGGGACCGACCTGACCATATCGTCGGCCGCGGTCAGCGGCGGCGACGATGGCTTTGTGGTCCTCAACTACGGAAGCGGCGCGCTTACCATCTCTGCCAGCGGCCCTGTGTCAGGCGGCACCGACACCGGCATCTTTGCCACAAACTATAACGGCACGGACATGACGGTTACCGCCGAGAGCGATGTCAGCGGCGGCATCGACGGGGTCTTTGTCTACAATTACGGCACCGGTGCGCTGAGTGTCACGGTTTCCGGATCGACTTTCGGCGGCGGCAATAACGGCATTTTGGCGATTGGTTATGGGACGGATGTCTCTGTCTCGTCGGCGGCCGCTTACGGCTATCAGGACGGCCTCTATGTGCAGAATTACGGCATCGGCTCGACCACAGTGACTGCGACGGGGACCGTCACCGGCGCGAAAAACGGTGGCATCACGGCCCAAAATCTCAGTTCTGAGTCCGACGACGTGATCGTCACGGCAGTCGACGTGCTTGGCTACAACAACGGCATTATCGCTGAAAACCAGGGCAGTGGATCGATCACGATCACCACGACGGGTAATGTCTCTGCGAGCGGTGATACTTCCGTCGGCATCGACGTCCTCAATGTCGGCGACGGGCCGGTCTCGATTACGACGGGCCAGGGCACGACGGTCAGCGGCGGCAATAACGGCATCTTCGTCGAAACCGAGACCAGCGATGCCTCGCTGGAGATCGCGTCTCTGGTGACGGGCGGCGATGGCGTGGCCATCGATGCGATCTTTGTCGGCGGCGACACGCGGCTAGAGTTGCAGCCGGGCTATGGCTTTGACGATGATTTCGTGTTTGCCAATGGCGAGGACGACCGGGACAACCGGCTGGTCCTTGGCGGCCCGCCCGGCGAGGCGACGTTCGATCTCGCCCTGCTCGACGATGGCGATTACACGCCGGAAGGCGACGAGCAGATCTTCGGCTTCCAGCCGATCTTCCTGAAGGAAGGCGAGTCCAACTTTCTCTTGACCGGTACCAATGCCCTGCCCTTCGAGGAGGCCTCGGTGACCGGCGGTGTGCTGGCCCTGGACGGGGCGGATATCGTCTTGGCCGACGGCGTGCCCTTCGTCATCGGGCCGGACGGTGCCTTGGCCGCGATCGGCGAACAGACACTCTCCGGCGACGTGATCAATCAGGGCGCGATTCTGCTCGCCAACAACGGCTTCGTCCCGATTGCCGGGCTGGACGGCACCGACGACGTGCTGATCATCGAGGGCGATTACACCGCCGGCAGCGAACTTTATCTCAACACCTTCCTGAATGACGGCAAGGAGGACATCACCGACCTGCTGGTCGTGGCGGGGGACACCTCGGGCGAGACGGACGTCTTCGTCACCAACACCGGCGGGCCGGGCGGCATCACCGGCAATGGCCCGACCGACGGCATCCTGGTGGTCGAGGTCGGCGGCGCGTCCAACGGCAGCTTCGTGCTGGGCGACGAGGTCATCGCCGGTGTCTTCGAATATGATCTGCGCCAGGCGGACGGTCAGAACTGGTACCTGCAGTTCGAGGACTATATCGACCAGGCGTATGTCTATGAGAGCCTGCCGAGCGCGATCCAGACCATCGGTCTGGCGCTGGCCGGCCAGCTTGTCGAGCGGGTCGGGGTGCGCTCCGGCGCGCCGAGCCCGCTGACCGATGCGACAGGCGCCCCGCTGCCGGGCGGCGGTCCGGTGACCTCTGGCCTGTGGCTGCGGGGCGTGGGCCAGTGGCTGGAGAGCGAGGGCGATCTGGACAGCACGACGGGGGCCAGCTTCGACCAGACCACCGGCTTCGTGCAGGGCGGCGGCGAGGTCGTGGTCGCGGAAAGCGCCAGCGGGCGGCTCCTGATCGGCGCCTTGGCCCATTGGGGCACCAGCTCGGTCGATGTGGATGACGCCAGCGGTCGCGAACGCGGCAGCAGCGACATCGACTTCTATGGCGGCGGCCTGACGGCGACCTGGTATGGGGCGGGCGGCCTCTATCTGGACGGGCTGGTGCAATACACGGCCTACGACATCGATCTCTCGACCACGTCGCGCTTTTCCGCCACCAGCACGGACGGGGACGGCTTCACGGTCTCCGGCGAGGTCGGCTATCGCATACCCATCAGCCCGACGGCGGCCCTGGTGCCGCAGGCGCAACTGACCTGGCAGTCGATCGACTTCGACGATTTTGTCGACCCGGACGGGGTGCGGGTCAGCCTGGACGATGGCGACAGTCTGGTCGGCAGGCTGGGCCTGGCGGCGGAAGGCAACTGGGCGGCGGGCGACGCGCTGGTCACGGGCTATGCCGAGGCCAATCTGCTGCACGAGTTCATGGGCGACAATACGGTGCTGGCCTCCGGCACAGCGCTGAGCCAGGACCTTGGCGGCACGTCGGTGGAGTTCGGGGTGGGCACCACGGTGGCGTTCAATCAAAACCTGTCGCTCTATGGCGAAGTCGACTACACGATCCCGTTCGACAATGGGGTGGAGGGCCTGCAGGCGGTGGCCGGCCTGCGCTGGAGCTTCGCACCCCCGCCGCCCCCGCCCCCGCCGGCGCCCATCGTGGCCCCGGTGGCGGAGACGGCGTTCATCGTGTTCTTCGATTGGGACCGGGCGGACCTGACGTCTGAGGCCAACCTGGTTCTGGACGACGTGGTCGTGGTGGCCAACCAGTCCGGCTACGCCTCGATCCGGCTGGACGGCTACACCGACCTTTCGGGCAGTGCGGCCTACAACCTCGGCCTGTCGGAACGGCGGGCGAACTCGGTGGCCAACGGCCTGATCGCGCGCGGCATCGCGCCGGACGAGATCGTGATCCGGGCCTTCGGTGAAGAGAACCCGCTGGTCCCGACCCCGGACGGGGTGCGCGAGCCCCAGAACCGACGGGTGGAGATCTTCCTGAGCTAACCCGCTCAGGCTCCAAACCCAACCAACCTTCAAGCGCCGGCCTGGATCACCCCAGGCCGGCGTTTTTCTATGCGGGCATAGGCGACGTCGCGATGAGGTCAGGTTGCCGACGCTTGTCGGGCAGGTTCCTCGTGCGCCATAGTCTAGGGCCACCCACCGCCACCGGCCGTCCTGGCCGGCAGCTTCGGCGGATCACGGCCAACAAGTAAGGGGCTGGTCCCATGGCGACTGACGCGGGCGTCGCCCACCAAAGCTGGTCGTCGCGGCGGAACTTCGTGCTGGCGATGATCGGCCTGTCGGTCGGTCTCGGCAACATCTGGCGCTTTCCGTACTTGGCCAGCGAGAGCGGCGGCGGCGTTTTTGTCCTGCTCTACATCGCCTGCGTGCTGGCGCTGGCGATCCCGATCCTGATGGCGGAGATGGCGATCGGAAGGCGCGGCGGCCTGTCGCCGCCGGCAAGCTTTAGGCGCCTGGCCGCGGCGGAGGGAAGATCGCCGCGCTGGTCGCTGGCCGGCCTGTTCGCGCTCGCGATGGCCTTTTTGATCCTGTCCTACTACACCGTCATTGGCGGCTGGACGCTGCACTTCGTTCTCGAAGGTGCCACCGGCGGCTTCGGCGACGGCGACATTGCCCATACCGACAGCCTGTTCTCATCCCTTCTGGCCGATCCCTGGACTCTGATCCTGTGGACCACGGTCTTCTTCGTTGTCATCGCTGCCATCGTCTCGCGCGGCGTCCAGGGTGGCATCGAGCGGGCGGCGAAATACCTGATGCCGGTCCTGTTCGTCCTGCTGGTCGCCGTGGCGATCTACGCCCTGATCGAGGGTGACGCGGCGGCGGGCCTGGCCTTTCTGTTCGCGCCCAACCTGTCGGAGGTGACCTGGGGCATCTTTCTCGATGCGCTGGGCCAGGCCTTCTTCTCCGTCTCCGTCGGTGCCGGTGCAGTGCTGGTCTATGGCGCCTATTTGCCCCGCCAGGTCTCCATCCCCGGCACCGCGACAACCATCGCGCTCGCTGACACGGCCGTGGCGTTGGTCGCCGGCATCGCCATCTTCCCGTTTGTGCTCGCCTCCGACCTGACGCCGACGGAAAGCGCCGGCTTGGTCTTCGTCACCTTGCCGGCGGCCTTCGCCAATCTTGGCAACGCCGCCATTGTCGCCGTGCCGTTTTTCGTGCTGCTGGCGCTTGCGGCGCTGACGACCTGTGTCGGGCTGTTGGAGGAGCTGGTGTCCTGGGGCGTGGGGCGGGGCTGGTCGCGGCCAAAAACGGCGATCGGCGCGGCCTTCATCTGCTGGCTTGTCGGCCTGCTAACGGTGTTCTCGTTCAACATCGCTGCCGGTTTCAACCCGCTGTCCTTCGTGCCGACTTTCGAATCCGCGACCATGTTCGACATTGCCGACCGGATGACCGCGACCATCGGGCTGCCCATCGGTGGCCTGTTGATCGCGATCTTCGTCGGCCACGTCATGTCCGCCCAATCGATCGCCGATGAGCTGGGCTGGGACGTGCACTCCGGCCTCTTCAGAACCTGGCGCTTCATCATGCGCTGGCCGGCCCCGATCATCATCGCCGCGGTGCTGGTGGTGGGGGTTTTGGGGTAGGGTCGCGGCTTCCAATCTGCCGGCGGGAAAGGTGCCGGCCATTGCTTTGAACGCGGAACCGGCACCAGATGCGCGCGGCCGACACGTACCGGCCCGCGGGCCTGTCAACGGCTCAGGTAACGTTCTTCACCGTTTCACCTTCGCTGAGAACCGAGATTTCCATGCCGTAGTCGGCGACCATCGGGGTAACGATCTCCTTCACGCGTGGGCCGAACTCGATTGCCGCGTCCTTGCTGACATAGTTTGAGACGAGCAGCCAGGTCCCCGGTCCGGTCTCGACCATCTGGTGCCCGACATGCGCGGCGCTATCACGGATCACGCCGGCAACCGCATCGTCGTAATGGGCCATCAGAGCGTCGGCCTGGGCGGGATCGCATTTGATGTCATAAATCTTGGTATACATGGGCGAGTCTCCCTAAGGGTGATGGGCTCGCTTTGCGCGAGCTCCGTTTTCGGTGCCAATGACGGCAGCCGATGCCACAACCCTAAATGGATTTGCCTCGGGGAAGAAGCGGCGATCCCAGCCTATGAACCACTTCGGGCGCTTGAGGCCAAAGACTATACAATCTCCGGCAGCGCCGCGGCTGGCGTCGCGTGTTGCCGCCGTCCGGACGGGTCCGCCGGCACCCTGACCTCGGACCCTACCGATTAGCCCGGCGGCGTGGTGCAGGGGCGCACGGTCGGCGTCTCGGTCGAGGTGCGGGTCAGGGACCAGGTGCAGCTTTGCACCGTCAGGCCAGGGATGTTCGGGACCGTGGACGATACCCAGACGCCATTGGCGGCGAACTGAAACGGTGTTGTCGCGGTCGCGGCTGGAGAGATGCGCACCAGTTCCAGCGACGGAAAGGTGCCGCCGCAGGCGCCGAAATAGCCGACGACGATGGACCCGTCGGGCGATAGCGCGATTTCGCCGGCATAGAGGCTGTACTCATGACCCTCTTCGGCTTCGTCGTCATAGGTGAGGTCGATGCGGATCGCGGTGCCGTCCTGCACGATGCCGGCGGTCATCGGCCGCGCCCAACTGCCCGGCACGCCCGCCGCCGTGCTGTCGCAGGCGTACATACCCTCGTACTGGCCGGTCATGGAGAAATCCTCGGCCGAGGCGGCCGACGCGGTGCCGACCGTTGCCGCAATTGCGGCCAGGGCCAAGACGCACGTCAGATGGGCACGTGGCGGTCGCCGGTTCAGGCGTTCGCATCTCGGGACCATGGCGCCATCCTCCCCATCTCGATGCCCGGTACGGTGCCGATACTACGGCACCCCATGCCGCCGGCCCAGCGTGATTTCCTCCGGGAAGCCCGGGCCATTTTGGAATGGATGGGCGCCGGCGCGCTCGCGAGGCGCGCCGGGGCATCGTTCAGTGGGCCACGCCGCTGCCGCCCACGGCAAGGACGTTGTAGGGCATGCCCTCAATCGCGATCGGGTCCAGTTCGGCGAAGTCCTCCAGATCGACGATCCGCAGGCTGGCGTTCAAGGGATCGGTCAGGATCAGCCGGTCGCCCGCGACCGCGATCCGGGGGCGCGGATCGCTCCAATGGCCGTCCATCGAATAGGGCTGCGTGACGGGCAGGCTCTGCTCAATCTCCGCGGACAGCATGTTCAACCGGTGCAGCGATCCGTCCTCGGTCAGGATGTAAGCGAATTGCGGCCTGGCGGGATCGAGGGCAAAATGGACCCGGCGGAAGGGCAGTTCCACACGGGTGGAGTAGGGCTCCGTGGTCGGGTCCAGGATGACGACCGCGTCCGCGCCGTGATTGCCCAGGAAGATCTGCATCGCGGGCGAGCCCAGCAGGGTGCCGGTCATGGCTTCCGGGAAGTCGGCCGGATAGGGCAGCATGGTGAAGGCATCAGGCCCGCCCGTGGCGTCGTGGGCGATCACGCCCTCCCGGCAGCCGGCCACCACGAAAGTGCCCGAGAACGACTCACCATGCAGATCGGTGCAGACATGCATGTCGCCGAGGGGTGATCCGTCCGCGGCAAAGGCGCCGATGCCGACGCGCGGCGGCAACCGGTCCGCCTCAACCGGCTCCTCCGACGCGACCGAGCTTAAGTAATAGTCGCCCATGGCGGCGACGAAGCCGTGATGCGCGACGTTCATCGGAAACCTGTCTTCGCCCAGGTCCCCTTGCAGGATCGCGTCCTCGTCAAGCAAGGCGGCATATCCGCCCTGGTCGAAGGCGATCGCCACCTGGCCAGAATGATCGACGAAGTGAACCGGCCGTGGCCCCGCGATCGAACCGATGGAGTTGGGGTCCGTGACCTCGATGTCAGAATGATCGCCGTGATCGTCGATGGTCACGCCGCTGGTGAGGAAATCGACCTGGTCGTTGCCGGGCTGGACCGCGGCCACCACGGCCTGGCCCGCTGCGCTGTGCAGGCGCGCCGGTCCGGCAAGCTCGAACGTCCAGCGCTGGTCTGGCGCGTCAAGATCGATGGCCGTCACCGTCGGGTCGGTGTGGTCGGCGATGAAAATCCGCCATGCGGTTGCGTCCTCATCCGCCCAGGCGGCGGGGGCGAACGCCAGGACGGCCCCCATGAAGCCGGCGGTGGAAAGTCTCGACAAGGTCATCTCGAATACCTTCGTTGGTCGTTGATGGGTCATGAGCCGTTCGCATTCCGCTGCGCTTGCAGGGGGCTGATGGAACGGTCGTGTGCCAGGTCTTCTGTGCCGCCTGGTAATACTGAGCGTTTCGCGCCGCATCGCGTTCGCCCCTGGCTCGTGCAGTTCGCCGGCGGACCGGCGAAGCCGCGACGTAGTTACAGGCTCGTGCCGCCGAGATTTCCGATCATGTCTCGTTCTCCGGCCCGATGACCGGGTCGAGGACCAGCACCAGGCGTGTCTCGCCCGTGCCCTCGATGGGTGGCGATCGATGGCGAAGTCCGGCGTCCGGCTGCTCGGGCCATAGAGTGCCGCGCAGCACGATGGGCGCGCCGGTCGGCGCGGTGAACACCCGCCTCGGCATGTCGCCATCGGTGGCGATGCCGTATTGCGTGCCCGTCCCGCGATAGGTGCAGATCAGGCGCGCCGTGACGGCGTCGATATGGAACCTGCGGCACATGTTCGTGGTCACGACGTCGAAGCGCAGGCGCAGTTAGGGCGCGCGCATCAGGCCGGCGAAAATGTCCGCCAGGGCCGCGACATCGTCGATCAGCCATCTGCGTTCGGGGCAATCCGGGGTGCCGGATGCTTCGCAGATATGGTGGACCGCGTCACGCACGTCCGCAGGCCAGACGATCGTGCGGGCCTTCGGCAGGCGGCCGGGCCTGAGACCGTCGATCCAGGCCTGAAAGCCCGGCGGGGGCCGCCGTCGCCAAAGTGAAGCGGCGCAGCCGGGGCGTTGAATTGCCGACAAGCCCTCTGCCGTGTCGGCGACGCCCAATGCCATCGCGTCGTCCCGCGCGATTTCCTGCACCAGGCTCATGCCGCTTCCTCCGTACGCCGCCAGATCGGGAAGGGGTCGTGCAGGTCGGGCAGCGCGTCAGGGCCCGGGGCGAGAGCCTCCGGCACAAGGCAGGCGTCCAGCCGCGCCTTCAGGGCAGGCCAGTCGATGCCGGCGCCGATGAAAACGATCTCCTGCCGGCGGTCGCCCCAGGGGTCTTGCCAGTGCGCCTCGATGTAGGACCGCGCGCCGCCTTCGCCGCCGGGCCAGCGTTCCATGGGCACGGAGGCCCACCAGATCCCAAGCGGTGACACGCTCGACATCGAACCCGCCAACGAGAACTCGGCGACCCAGTCGGGCCGGGTGGCGATCCAGAAATGTCCCTTGGCGCGGATGACGCCGGGCAGCGCACCGTTGAGCAGCGTGTTGATCTTCTCCGGCTCGAACGGACGACGCGCCCGGTAGACATGGCTTGCGACGCCGTATTCCTCGGTTTCCGGCACGTGGTCGGCGAAGCCGCAAAGCTCCTTGGCCCACAGCGGGTGTTCGTGGGCCTTTTCGTAATCGAACAGGCCGGGGTCGAGAATCGAATCCGAGGGAACGTTGGCGTAATTGGCCTCGATGATGCGCGCGTCGGCGTTCAGGCTGCGGATGATCTTGCGGGCGGCGTCTACCTGGCGCCAGTCCGCGTCCGCCACCTTGTTCAGGATCACCACGTCGGCGAATTCGATCTGGTCGGTCAGCAGGTGGACGAGGGTCCGCTCATCCTCCTCGCCCAGCGTCTCGCCGCGGTCGCGCAGGAAGTCGTGGCTGGAATAGTCCTTCAGCAGGTTCACCGCGTCCACGACCGTCACCATCGTGTCCAGGCGGGCGACGTCCGACAGGCTCTGGCCGTCCGTGTCGCGAAAGTCGAACGTGGCGGCGACGGGCAAGGGCTCGGAAATGCCGGTGGACTCAATCAGCAGGTAATCGAACCTTCCCTCCGCAGCGAGGCGCCGCACCTCGGCCAGCAAATCGTCGCGCAGCGTGCAGCAGATGCAGCCGTTGGACATTTCCACCAGCGTCTCGTCGGTGCGGCTGAGCTCGGTATCCGCGCGCACCAGATCGGCGTCGATGTTCACCTCGGACATGTCGTTGACGATGACCGCAACGCACCGCCCGTCGCGGTTGTTCAACACGCGGTTCAGCAGCGTGGTCTTGCCGGCGCCGAGAAAGCCCGACAGCACGGTGACGGGAAGACGGGCGTCTTGAGTGTTCATGGCTGCGTCTGTTTCCCTTGGAACATCATCGGCGGCGCGAGGGGCTTCGCGTCATGGCGCATCCTGTCGAGATCGGTGGCTGCGCGCCGCCCGGCGCGGAGAGCGGGCCGCCCCGCCGACGCAAGCGCGCCGGCACGGTCGTGTGCATTGTGCTTGCCTGCCTGCTCACCGACGGTCCCCCGATCCCAGAAGCCTCGTATATGTTATGTTATAACATAGCGCAATAGGCGTTTTCGACTAGGACCGGGCATGCGCCTACGCCCCGCACGACGCGTGTTGTGCGTCCGACGTTGGCCGGGCAAGCCTCCTATCAGCGGTGCCTCGCTCGAGTATCTTGGGACATGTGGCGAACCAACCTCACTGAGCGATCTGGCGGCGCATAGAATGGTCGGCATACGGTCCTTGACCACTGGCGCCATAAGACCCCTGCAGTTTTTCGCGAATGACGATGTGCGCAGTTTCTTGCCGCCGACACGGGTGTCGGTCACAGGTCCAGAGAGCTATCGGTCGACCACGCTGCTTGGTCTTGGTCTGGCACAGATGCCGCTAATCCATATTGACGAAGATCTCCAGCGTGGAACACTCGACGAGGTGCTGCCCGACGTTTCCGTACCAACAGTGCCCGCCTCTCTTCTTTACCCGCGAAGTCGCCAGCTCTCGAAGCGTGTGCGCGTGTTCATCGACTGGGCGGTGAGGCTGTTCCGGAATGACAGGTTTATGTAGATCGTCTTCAACTGGCCGGGTCCTGAGCGAGGCGCGGCCAATCGCACTCCTCCCGTTTGGCTCCGTTGGGGCGCGGCTATTCAAGTGCGGTCCTGAGATGACTCTTTGCCAGTTCCAGGAATTCACGCACGACCGGCAGTGAGCCTCGGAACGACGGGGTCAGCGCGTTGATGTCGGTCTCCGCCATGCGCCAGTCCGCCAACAGTTCGACCAGCGCGCCACTTGAAACATCGGCGGTGGCAACAAAGCGCGGCAGTTCGGCAATACCTAGAGACCGTTTTGCCGCCGTCAGGACTGGAACCGGATCGTTGCTCGCCAAGCGCACCGGGACCGTCACGGTCTCAGGAGTTTGATGCTTGGCCAGGGTCACCGGACGCGGATCAAGGCTGTGTGCAAAGACCAGCAACCTGTGTGACCGCAGGTCCGACGGCACCCCGATAGGGCCATGGGTCGACAGATAGGTTGGCGCGGCGTAGAGCCCCGTCCGGGCGCTGGCGAGCTTCACAACCGCCAGGCTTGAGTCCGGTAGGCGTCCGACCCGGATCGCGACGTCATAGCCTTCTTCGACGATGTCCACGCGCCGGCCCGTTAAGTCCAACCGAATGCGAACCTCGGGGTTGGCCGCCATGAACGCGGCCGCAATGTCGTCGACAAAGGCTTGGCCCAGGACGACAGGGCATGTCAGCCGGAGCGTTCCGGTCGGCCGTGCCCGCATCGCCTGCAGCGAGGCGGCGGCGGCCTCACCTTGCTCAAGCATCAGTTTGGCATGTTGGTAAACCTGCCGGCCCGCAGGTGTCAGCGCCACGCTCCGCGTCGTGCGATCAAAGAGCCGGACCTGCAGCGCGCTTTCCAGCATCGCGATCCGGCGACTGACGGTCGCCTGTGGCGTTTTCGTTAGCCTCGCCGCTGCGGTGAACCCGCCGCTGTCGGCCACCCGGACCAACAGGGCAAGGTCCGACAGCAACGCATCAATTAATCCATTCATGAGTTAATAATACCCAAGCCGACTAACTAATCAAACTTGGTGCGGGCGCCTAATTTCATCCCAACAGTTCGCTTGGGAACCAACGTCAATGGCCGCGCCGCATACCAAAACTGCCCCGAGAGGCGAGAAGCCGTCGGAAAGCACCACATGAACCGCAGAGCTGTTCTTCAGGCAACGGGCGCGGCGACCGCTCTGGCTCTGCTCGCACCGGAGCATCTCATGGCCAGAACCAACCCAAGGCGCGTCCTTTGGGCTGCAAACGTTCGCACCAAGCCACTGGACGAGCGTCTGATCGCAGCGAACGAGGGCAGCTTCGACGCGATGTCGGTTTTCCCGATCGACTTCAAGACCTGGCGCGAGGCAGGCATGAGTGCCGCCGAAATTCGGGCTCGGTTCGCGGATGCGGGCGTGGACGCGGCGATCGTCGATCCCTTTGTCCAATGGGTACCGGGTTTCGCCATTCCGGAGGACTATCCGGAGGAAAACATCCCCTTTATCGACCATAGCGAGGGCGAGGTCTTCGCAATGGCCGACGCGCTCGGCGCGTCACAGATGAACGTCGTCGAGGGACTGGGCCGGCGATCTGGCCGGTCTGCCCTGATCGACGCGCTCGGCGGATTGGCGGACCGTGCGGCCGCCCGAGGCCTGCGCCTGGGGCTTGAGCCGATGCCAATCTCGTCGATCGCGACGCTCGCCCAGGGCTGGGACCTGGTTCAGGGCGTGGGGCGCGCCAATCTGGGCCTAACCTTCGACACCTGGCATTTCTGGCGGGCCGAGCCCGATCACGACCTTCTGCGGACAATCCCTGGCGACCGCATCTTCGACGTTCAGCTCGCCGACGGGAAAACCGAACTGAACGGCGACCTTTTCAACGATCTTCTGCGCCATCGCTTGTTCGCTGGCGACGGAGACTTCGACCTCGAAACCACGGTGTCGATCCTCAGAGAGATCGGCGCCTACCGCCAAGTCGGTCCGGAGCTTTTCTCCGACGCCATGGATACGCTGGATGCCAGCGAGGCCGGACGCCGGGCCGGCCAGAACCTGACCGACTGGTCCTGACCCCTCATCAACTTGTTCGCGAGAAGGAACCGAAGCAATGAAACGTCTGCTTTACACCAGCGCAACACTCGTCCTGTCGATGGGCGCCGCCATGGCTGACGTCGAGCCACCGGACGGCTTTGTCTCCGCCCGCACAGAGAACCTGGACGTCAATCTGCACTATGTTCGCGACGGCGGCCCCGGGGAGACAGTCATCCTGATGCATGGCTGGCCGCAGACTTGGGCTTCGTGGATCGAAGTCATGCCCCTGCTTTCGGCGGACTATGACGTCATCGCCGTCGATCTGCGCGGCGCCGGGGCCTCCGACACACCGGCGGGTGGCTACGACACGGCCACCATGGCCACGGACATCCGCGGTCTGATGGACGAGTTGGGGATCGCCTCCGCCAACATCGTCGGACACGACATTGGCGGCATGACGGCCTTTGCCTTTGCCAGCCAGTTCCCCGAGCTTACCGATACGGTCACCCTCATCGACGTCCCGCTGCCAGGCACCCCAATCTTCGACGCGATTGCCGCCGATCCGCGCGCCTGGCACTTCTCCTTCCACGCCGCCGCAGACGTGCCTGAGCGATTGACCACCGGCAACGAAGCCTATTACTACGGCCATTTCATGCAACAGATGGATGCCGGTTCCGGCGGCATTACCGACTACGAAATCGGTATCGCCGTCGATGCCTATTCCAACCCCGCAAATGCAACCGCCGGGTTCGAATGGTATCGTGCCTTCCAGCAGGACGCGGAGCACAATCGCGTCTTCATGGAAACGCCGTTAGGCATGCCGGTTCTAGGTCTTAGTGCGGGTCGCCTGGCTCCCTTTCCGTACGTCCTTCAGATGATGGAACCTATCGCAGTGACCGTGGAGGGCACGTCACTCGACAGCGGACACTGGATTCCCGAGACCCGGCCTGAGGAGCTGAGTGTGTTGCTCGACGATTTCTTCACCCGGCACTAGCGTTGGTCGGCATCACTCGACGGGCGCTTCCGCCGCACCCGTTATTTTCCTGTGGCTGAGAATGCTGACAGGACTTGGTTGATGCCAAGTCGCTTCCTTTGGCCGCCGCGCTAGATCACGCGCGGATTTCGGGGGTTGGTGACGGAATGCATGCATCGCAGCATTCGTCCCAAATCGGGCGTTTGTGATCGGCATTCGGCACATTTTGTTGAAAAAGTCGCCATGGGCGAACGAGTTGTGCGGTCGTGGACGGGGCCGCTGGTCACCGATCAGACAGGGCTGGGGACCGGCTTTGCGAGCTTTCTGAGGTTCTGAGCGGTGACCGCGAGAAGGAACTCGTTTCGGGCGCCGTTCGGTCCTGCGAGGCGGAGGCGGTCGAATTTCAGGACGCGTTTGAGGTGGGCAAAGAGCATCTCGATCTTCTGGCGTCGGCGCAGCGAGGTGACGAAGGCGTCAGATAGCGAGATGTCCCTGGCCATCACGGGGACCGTCGTTCCAGCCCGCCTAGGGCTATTGACTCTCCCGATCGAACCATGTCCGATATCGTAACTGATATCTCATTCGAGTCATCAACCCCAATAACTTCGAAAGGGAGGAACCGAGAATGTTCAAACCAATGAGCTGGGTTACTCTGATCGCGGCACTCGTTGGATTAAGTATCGCACCAGCGATAGCCGAGTTTCCCGAGCGTCAGATCACGATCATCGTGCCGTTTGGTGCGGGCGGTGGATCGGACCGTGTGGCCAGGACCGTTGACCGGTTTTGGCAAGAGGAGACCGGCGACAGCTTCAATTTCCAATATCAACCGGGCGCCGCCGGGGCGGTCGGTACGGACGCGATCGCTCGAGCCCAGCCCGACGGCCATACGATCGGCATCGTGAACCTGCCGAACATGGTCGTGCAGCCGGTGTCGGGTACCGCCACGTTCGGGCTCGCCGACTTTGACTATATCGGCCGCGTCAACTCTGACCCCATCGTTCTGATGGTTCCCGATTCGAGCCCCTATCAAACGCTGGACGACTTTGTCGCGGCGGCAACTGAAGCCCCCGGAACGCTGACATTGGCGATCACGGGAACGCTGGGTGCCGCTCATCTCGCCGCGCTACAGGTGATGGACAACGCGGATATCGAGGTGACCCTCGTTCCGACCCAGGGCGGTGCCAACACCGTGGCCCGTATTGCCGGCGGTCATGTGACGGCGGGCCTGATTGGCCTCGGTCTGTTCACCAATCAGGAGAACGGCCGCGCCCTGGCGGTGACTTCGGCCGACCGCTCGGACTTCGCGCCGGACGTTCCGACCTTCGCGGAAAACGGCATCCCCATCGATTTGGCAACCGCTCGTGTCATCGTCGCACCGGACGGCCTGCCTGACGATGCGCTGAGCTATCTGCGGTCGACCCTGCAGTCGGTGACGGAAAGCGAGGGTTTTGCCGCCGCTTCGGCCGAGCAGGGCCAGGGCGCGATCTGGCAGCCCGGCGACGCGTTGGAGGAGTCGGTGACAGCAATGGAACAGAACATCACGGATCTGCTGCGGAGCTACGAACTGATCCAATAGCTTTCCGCCATATCCGAGGCGGTAGTGAAAAAAGCCGCCTCGGATCAGGAGATCGATTCCGATGTCGCTGTCTCAAAGCATCGCCGCGGCGGTGGACCCGACGGTCTTGCTGTTGATCGTTTTGGCAACTGTCTTTGGCGCCATTATCGGTGCGCTGCCCGGTTTCAGTTCGGTGATGGCGATCTCTCTGCTGCTGCCCGTCGTCTATCCCATGGATCCATTGATGGGCCTGCTGATCCTCGGCGCGATTTACATGGGCGCGATGTACGGGGATGCGAATGCCGCCATTCTTCTGAACATACCCGGCACCGCCTCGGCGTTACCGACAACCTTCGACGGCTTCCCGATGACCTTGCAGGGGAGGGCGCGCGAAGCCCTGCTGGCAGCGCTTGGGGGGTCGGTCTTCGGTGGCGTCTCGGGGGTGCTCGTTTTGCTTTTGACATTTGGCGCCCTTGCAGAGTTCTCACTGCGCTTTGGCCCTCAGGAGTATTTCTGGCTGACGATATTGGGCCTGACAACCATCGCGGCGCTATCCGAAGGCAACCTGATCAAGGGGCTCGCGGGCGGCGGCTTGGGCGTCGCCATCAGTCTGATCGGCCTCGACCCCTACTGGGGCACCCCGCGATTCACGTTCGGCGAGTCCTCGCTTATTGCCGGCGTGAATTTGATCCCGGCACTGCTGGGCCTCTTTTGCGTCGCACAAGTCCTTGACAGCATCGCGGCCACCGACGGCGACCGTCGCGCCCCCGAAATCGGCCGCCAGCAAGATGCCTTGCGCAAGGTTCTTGCAACGATGTCAAGGCGTTGGGATGTGCTTGTCCGGTCCTCCGCCATCGGCGTTCTCATTGGGATGCTACCAGGGGCCGGCGGGCCTATCGCCTCCACCATTTCATACAATGAGACGCGGCGTTGGGATCGCGACAGCTCGAGTTACGGCAAGGGTCGGGTCGAAGGCGTTCTAGCCTCGGAGGTGGCCAATAACGCAATGGTGGGCGGCAGCCTGATCCCCATGATGGCGCTCGGCATCCCTGGAAACGTGAACGCGGCGGTGATCCTGGGTGCGCTCCTGTCCTTTGGCCTGCAGCCGGGCATGAACCTGGTTTCCGAGGGTTCGGGGATTGCGATGTCGTTTATGATCGGGCTGCTGATCTCCAGCATCGCCCTGGCACCGCTCGGCTATTTCATCATCATCCGCGTGTGTACCCTGGTCCTTAGAGTTCCGCGCACGTATCTGGTGCCGACAATCCTGGTGTTCGCATCCGTCGGCGCCTATTCGGTGACGAACTCCATGTATGGCGTCGCGATCATGGCGGCCCTGGGAATTGGAGGGTTTGCGCTGCGACGCATCGGCATTCAGGCGGCGCCGATCGGTTTGGGGCTGATCCTTGGTCCAATCGCCGAGCGGGAGTTCACCAGCTCGCTGCTCATAGCCCAGGCACAGGGCAGCTACTGGACCATTGCGATGCGGCCGATCTCACTGGTTCTGATCGGCCTATGCATCCTCTCCATCGCGGCACCCATGTTCCTCAGGCTGCGACAGCGAAAAGCCGTCGGACGGGCAATGGACGGAAACCCGTCGGAGCGGAATTGAATATGCCGCTTCTGGAAAAGATACTTCTTGCGGCCATTGTCGGCTTTTGCGGCCTGCTGTTCGTCGCGGCGATGGACATCAATCCGCCAGCGCGGACCTTTCCCCTGTTCGTGACAGGTCTCGCCGGCGGATTGGCGGCATTTGCACTTGTCCGGTCGGTCGCACGCCCCCTTACCGGCCCGGTTTTTCCGCCCGGGCGGGGATACATCGTGCTTGCGGGTGCGGCCGGGCTCGTCCTTTACGTGGTGGCGATGGCGGTCAGCTATCTTGCCTCGACACTGGCCTTTCTTTTCATCGGCTACGTCTTCCTGATGCCGGCACGGTCGATAAGATCGGTATCCACCGCCGCCGTCGTTGCAGCTGTTACGACGGGTGTAACGTGGCTGTGTTTTTCTTACTGGTTGGGCGTCAACTTGCCGTGATGGTCAATCCGGCAAGCCAAGAGCCCGTCGCCACGACGTTTCCAGGTGCTGCTCCATCGCCTCGGCGGCACTCTCGGCGTCACCATCGATCACATGGTCCAGGATCGTGAGATGCTCGCGTATCGCTCGTCCGTCTGTATAGTTCCGCAGCCGGAACACCAACCGCGACAGCTGAAGCCGGCCGAGCACCCGGTCGAACAGGTCGTCGGCAAAGTCGTTGTCCAATGCCGACACAAAAAGCCGATGCATTTCGTGGTCGAGCGTCGTCAGCGCGTTGATCTCTTCAAGATCCAGCGGCTCGCGTGCCGTTTCCTCCTGCCCCGCCGCCTCCGTACGCGCGCGCAGATCCAATGCAAGAGCCTTGTCCGCGTGCTGGGTGTAGACGCGCACGGCCTCGACCTCCACCAACAGACGCATCTGGAAGGCGTCGTTGATGGTCTTTTCGTCAATGTCGATGATCTTGATGCCGCGTTGCGGAATCAGCGTGACCAGCCCCTCGCCCTCAAGCCGTTTCAGTGCCTCCCTCATCGGCCCCATGGGAACATCCAGCATTGCACAAAGTTCTCGCTGCGACACAAGCTGTGCCGGACGCAGCGCACCCTTCTTCAGATGCTGCATAAACCTTTCGTGGGCCACGATGCGCAGGGTTGCTGGCGCCGACATGGGCTGCGCTTCACCGGTCATCGAGGCGCTTGCCTCACCAACGTCAGCATTGCCATTTCGTCGGCCTTGGCTGCACCGCGATTTTTCATAAGCCCAAGTATCCGCCCTGCGTGGCATCTCAATCAAGAACTCAGTTATGGAGGCGCCGGTGACGCGCGCTGATATCCCGCAACTATACGGATACAGGCGCCCTTCCGGACGGCCGGGCATCCGGAACTTCCTATTGATCCTCAACCTGACGGGGCTGACGGCACCGTCGGCGCGGCATGTGGCGAGGGACCTGGCGGGCAGCCGGCTGGTGTCAATGGACCATGGCGTTGCGGTCAGCGGCCGTGGCGAGTCTCCCGTGCAGAACACAGCCAAAAGCCTGGCCACGCACCCCAATGCCGGGGCGGTTCTGATCCTGAGTGCGCATCGCGGCAAGGCTGAGGCTCTGCTTTCGCGCCTGGCAAACGATCAAAGACCCATCCGATCGGTGACACTGGAAGACGCAAACCGGGATGCGCTTGCCTTTCGCACAATGGCTGTGCGCGCAGGCGCGCGGCTGATCGCGCAAATCTCGACACAGCGGCGTGAGGCGATGCCGTGGAGCGAGCTTCTGATAGCTTTGGAATGCGGGATGTCCGACCCGACGTCGGGTCTATTCGCCAATCCACTTGTCGGCTTGGTCGCCGACCGCCTGATTGCAGACGGAGGGGCGGCGATCTTTGGCGAGACGACCGAATGGCTGGGCTGTGAAACCCAATTGGCGCAAAGGGCCGCAAATCCGGAAATTGCCCGTCGAATAAAGGAGGCCGTGAAGCGACGCCTGGGTCTAGCCAAGGAAAGCGGTCTGGATCTCCTCGGCAACAACCCAAACGACGCCAACATCGAATCCGGCCTGAGCACCATCGAGGATAAGGCGATTGGCAGCGTCGCTAAGTCTGGAAGCGCGACCATCGGCACCTTTCTTGATTATGGCGAGCGCCACGAAGGCCCTGGCCTGGCGGCAATGGACGGGCCTTCATATACGCCGGAGTCGCTTACCGGACTCGTTGCGGCGGGTGCTCAGATATCGCTTTTCACATCCGGCGTGGGCAATTCCTTCGTTAGCCGCCTGGCCCCGACGATAAAGATCACCGCAAACGCCAAGTCCGCGCAGCAGGCGACCGAGCAATTCGATTTCGCCTGTTCCCACCTGTTGAAACGGCCCGACGACATGCCTGCGGCCGTTGATGCGCTGATCGCGCGCATCGTCGAAATCGCCTCCGGTGCTCTCACGTTCGGCGAAAACCTCGGGGAGGACGACGCGGTCGTCGCGCGGTGTGGGGAGTCTTTATGAC
>JAULKQ010059370.1:0-23488 GCA_032356285.1 Smithsoniella earleae | reverse complement strand
AATATGATGTAGAAAGACCGACTGCAGCGGCGAGAATCCTTGAGTTCCATTTGCACCTAGTGATTGCAATCCGACGACAAGTATTGTCAAGGAAAGATTGCTTCGTGCGGCCTGAAAACCCTCCTGCTGCAAGAAGTAATGGATGTGGCTTCCAACAAAGAGCACATGTCACCTCTTGTGATTAATCAGTAGATACTTGCAGGCTGTCTGCCTGTGCTCTGACATGCTGCCAGCAATTGCATTATTTGCATTTGTAATTTTCAGGACAGTTAAATGAGAAAGGGGCACAGCCCGCGGTAAAGGAGTAAATAGAACCAGTGGTGAATGAATAAGTGGTTAATGCCGAGTGTGTCCACATGGCCAATGTAATACTAATGGGAAGGGAACATTAAGGCTATTGTGAGTATGAATCAGATTCCAGCTCACTCGTCAAAATATGGCAAGCTCGCTCCAGCCTGAGGGATAGTGCCACCCGCATGGGTAACAATAACAAGCCAGATTTGAACATTGAGAATGGCCACGTGCAGGAGCAATGGAGCATTCACAATAAGCACTGATATTATGATCACCCTTCGTAAATCTACCAATATATACAGAGAAGATCAACTGTGGAAATAATCATTGTGATCGTTGTGTGCTTGGATTGAAGATTTTTCTACATTGTCATAGCAATGTTAGCCAGTTAGAGGTTTTTCATATTCACTGAGCTCGGCTATGCTTGAGCCCTGCCACAAGACGAATCTGATGCTATGGAATCACACACAAGTTATGGTCTCTGAAACCCCAGGTACGATACAGCAACTAATCACAGCTCATTCAGTTTCATTTGTTCAGGTGGTAAGATTTACAGAGAAGGTGTCGAACCAGTGATGTCAAACAATGAAGTTCTCGTTGAATAGTGGAGATGTACCCTTGGTGTCTCTAGAAAATGCATCAATGGAGTATACCAAGCCGATTTTCAGACGTAATAGCTACAGGATGAGTGAATTAACTAGATTCTGCTGTACAAGTCTCGAGTGTAACAAATATGTCTCATAGACTGTTGAAGACACAGTAAATTGAGTAACTGATTTGGGTCTTACTGCAGAAAATAATTGAACCTGCATGTGCTAGCACAATCACGACCGAGAAAGTGAATTGCAAGTGATTGGTAAGAACTGCAAGGCACTTAATTCAGTAGGAAGTGCATGTCTGGTCTAAAAATGGAATTTGCTCTGTATTTTAGTCAAGCAGATTGCACGATTGCAGGTGCGATGATTGATTGGGCTTTGAAAGCATCCATTGTTCTAACTTTGTGAGGATTGTACTCTGATAAAGAGAATTTCCCAGATTCTTAGTCCTCTCTTCGAATTTTTTCACAACCAGAGTTGAGATGAAGCTCGTAATTGTTGAATATATAACCTGTAAATAGGAACACGTTAGGGGATTGCTTCAATATTACAAAACTGTGTAAATTTGATGCTGCAAATGAAGTCCTGTTTGGAATAGTGCATATTGTAGTGTTCAAGAACGTAGTGGCCACTGTGTTCTCTCATGTGGGTCCCTGGTATCTGAAGGCTTTTCTTCTACCTCTGGGTTTACTCTTGTGTTCTTTTCCTGTGTCCAGTTGCTTGGGTCCCCTTCATATTGAGTGATGATGTAACCACTCGGATCAATGGGTACTGCCTGGGACCTCACTTTTTGATATTCAGAGAGAAGTGCTGAGATCTCTCTCTTGATTACATCTCTTTTTTGGGTGATCTATTGAATAAATTAGCTTGAGCTGTGCTCTTTGATAACTTAAGTGTGGTTTAATAATGACACGATCGTGAAAAGATTAAGAAAGAATCATCATCAATGATACCAAAGAGGATCTTTCAACATTAGTAACCTACTGATCACCACTTATTGTTTCTAAACATAGCAAGAGCTCTTCCAGCCCATTCTGTAAAGAGTTGACAGCAGTGTAACAATATGAAGACTCTATTTAAAAAACGTCTACAACTTCTTAACAGGAACACTACCACTTCACTTGGTGGATCAAACTTATCACGGAACTGGCTACTTCTACAGCATCCATCATATCAAAATGATAGTGTTACCAACATGTGCACTGAAGCACCTTGGAGAAGAGCATGGCAAACTCACAAGCTTAATCAAGAGTGAGCAGTAACACGTACATGATCATCGAGGGGGGGGAGAGTACTCAATTCTAGAGCAGCAGAAAAACTAAGACTGGACATTGTAAATGTAATGTTCCTGGATGAGATATACCTCAATAGCCAGTGTTTAATTCTGGTTAGGATAGCCTCAGAAGTCATTCCTCGTACATTGTTAAGTAACCCAGAAACTCTGGTGCCTTGTCCACCAATGCACTTGGTGGGTGAGATCTTCATCTGTTCTACTCTGAAAAAGAATGGGCATAATTTACCAGTACATCAACCTGTGTCCAGGAAGGAATGCCAGGATAAAGGATCACATACGGGCGAATGTCTAATTACAGGTTAACTATCTGGCTTCAAAGTAAGGGCATAATTACATCGAAGTTATAAAAGAAAGTTCGACTCTAAGTTCCCTACTTGGGATATTGGACCCCTGACGCAGTAAGCTCTCCACATTTTGGATGTTTTACATCAACCGCTATTCTGGTCAGCATGAGGGACCTCCCTGAGTCCAGAGATAGTTGCCCTATTCTACCAGCAACTGCAGACTCATCCAGGTGTGCGGATGACAAGTATTTTCTGTCTTCTCGTTTCCCGAGAAAATAATTCTGTCCTCGGCTAAAATTGTTGTGTCCAATAGTGCTCTATGATATCCTGATGCAACTCAGGTGAACTCCGACTATGATCACATCTCACTCGTAAGTTCACACGCAGTTAAAGAAAGATGACAGCATTGTATTGTTTTGTACATGAGTAGGCAATCCAGAGACTCGAAAATCCCTACGAGCCTTACAATTCTGCTTCCCGAATTGTAGATAGCCCTATTATAAAGAACGAGTATAGATAATGAAGTTTTGGAAGTATTGTATGGTTTACTGATTTGTTATGGTCTTCGTCGTATGATAGAGTTTCAATTAATTAATATGTTCAATCAATTGAACATCTCCCCGCTTCGAGAAAGTGTCTGCTGGAGGTCTACCCATACCTCGAACGACATCGAGTCTGGATCATCCCACTCTATTTACCGTTGTTTTGACGTATGGACTTCCTTTAATCTCCTGAGAGTCTATCCTGGGGTAAATGGGTTCTCATGTGAGCTGAGCAGAAAACTTTCAAGACACATTTCCAGTGTCCCAGTCATTTACAAGCCGTTTTACATTGGCTGTCAGTCTGCTCACGATATCTCGTATTTTGAGGTGAAGATATCTGTGACAGTAAAGTTCCATGTTGATTAAATCGGCAATGTCTCAGATTACTGTGGATATCGTGAAGAGCGCTGGACTCTTCTATCCACAAACATTATTTCTAGTTTGTAGGATTTCAAATCAGTATCCATAAATAAATCTTTCCATTCAACGTATCGACATGTCCATTCAAACCAAAGTTGTTGAAGTTCTTAGAATGTTGCCGGAGCCAGATGAAAAGGTTGTTATGTGTTGTCCCGGCTGGAATTTTCAACCTCAAATGCCTGGTGTGAAGTGTATTAAGGGCAACAAAGGAAGCAGCCCTCGACCTATCGCGGTACTTGATGCGATTCAATTTGAATTTAACTCGCGACAAGATATGTGTGTGTGGTAAGGGATATCCACCATCGAGTTGGGAGTCGTCCACAGTGATCCTTGGGAGTAGATAATGCAGTTCCCTTTTGCTTTGTATTGCTGTAGCGCTCCGAAATTTTTACAAGTTCATTGACAGGTGGCTCTGACGTCATCAGTGCGCTGCAGCGTTGTAGTAAGACGCAATTCTTCAGCCAAGCCATGCATCACCTGACCTGCGCGCGCCCTTGCGGAGTACTGCCGCGATGGGAGACTTTTCAAGCAGGCAACAAAAATCTAAAAGATAGTTTCTCAAGTGCAAGCATTAACGTATTGTGTCTTAGGAGTAGGTGATATGCTTTTTTGTGGTTCTGCATGTCTTTGTCTGGAAGTGCACGCATATAGCTAGTATCTCGGTGCTTCACTCTTGTGCTGTCCTCCGACAAAGACAACGGTTCTAATAGACAAGAATGCAAAGTCGCATACACTATCTATACCGGTGATAAAGTGTTTCCAAAGTCAGACAGGTACAGTATTGGGATGCCTGAACAAGTAGAAGCGCAGCTTGCCCAAGCTCTTCGGGAAACGAATGAAGAATCTCCGGCGGAAGTAGCAGAGAGGTACAAAAAGAAAGGAAACGAATGCTTCAAGGGTGAGTGCCTCAAACTTGGGTTTTTCCCGTCACGTGGTCGCTAGTTCGGAAGCTAATGGCGGTGACTCGAGCTCCCAGGGGGCAACGAAGAGTGAAGAAGCTTACATACTGAACTTGGTATTCGATATCAAGCAGATGCCTGCCATTTTACTGAAATCGATGTCAATTCCACTGAGTCTGAACTCATCCCACGGTTGTAGAGAAGAAGTACTCGGGAGCGATTGACTGGTTTACCAAGTCAATCGAAGTCAATCCAACTGCAGCCGTTTTTGCTAACAGAGCTTTCGCCCACATAAAGCTTGAGGAATATGGGAGTGCTATACAAGACTCTTCAGAGGCGATCCAGCTTGATCCGACATACATCAAGGTAATCCCAACCCACCGTTAAAGCTTGACACCATCTCTCCATATGTCGAGCTCGTGTTCATAAAATTGAATCGCATTGTAAACTTTTGCATTGATCAATCCTTCTCATGCAGGGCTACTACCGGCGTGCGGACGCTAACAT
This sequence comes from Smithsoniella earleae, assembly GCA_032356285.1. Classification (NCBI taxonomy): domain Eukaryota; kingdom Viridiplantae; phylum Chlorophyta; class Ulvophyceae; genus Smithsoniella; species Smithsoniella earleae. The sequence continues at coordinate 18,652 of JAULKQ010059370.1, read as the reverse complement.
GGTGCTTGGGAAGCACAAGGAAGCCGTGCGAGACTTCCAGCGTGCACAGAAGGGCGCAAAAAGCGACCCTGATTTGAAACGGAAACTTCTTGCGTGTCAAAAAGAAGTTCAGCGCCAACGGTTCGCGGAGGCAGTGTCAAGTGTGCGTCCGGGCTCGAAATATGTCCTGTCACGGATCAACGTAGTCTTGCCATCTGTTCCAATGCAGCACGTCAATACTAATCAACTACATACAGCTTTTCCCTCAAACAACAGGTAACAAGCCTGTATCGAAGCTTGTTGCTCTTTCAATGCAGCACTGCCATCAGGTTGCAGTCTCTTGGCACTCGCTTCAACTTGCTAGACGTTTCACCGCTACAAGCACTATTTAATGATATTGTTTGAAAATGATACTCAACTCTATAGCTATCGTTTAAATTTAGGTTTTCCCGCCAGATTCTAGAGTTCTTGCTGTTGCCACTGGCTCTGTTTTCACATCTTCACCATCGTCTTGATGTTCAGGAGAAGAAAACGAGTTAGTGACGCCAGCTATAGATTTGAATTGTTATACCGTAGAACCTGGATACGATGGGCCTCGCATGGAGGAGTTTTCGTCAGCAGGTGATGGCGCAGTCAGTTACAAAATCACCGAGCAGTTCGTTTTGGACATGATGAAGGCGTTCAAAGAGCAGAAAAAGATCCACGTGAGATATGTGCTCGAGATAGTGATCAGCCTCCAAAAAATTGTGAAAGAGCTGCCATCTCTGGTTGATGTCACAGTTGAACCAGAGTCATCAATCACTGTTTGTGGTGACACGCATGGGCAATAGTACGCTTCGCGCACCTTGAATTCAATGAGTTCAAAACAGTCATCTATATTCCCAACAAATAACTCGTCGATCTTCGAAGCTGTAACGGATGAACAAATAAGAGTATCATATATGCTTTCATGTGCTACTTTTGGGCTAATCACAGCCGATCAAATCATTCAATTCTTGAGGTTTGCACATTGTGATGATGTGTCAAGGGATGATGTTAGCTAGGTCGTAACTATTTGAGAAAGAATGCCCTCTGAAAATGCCGGTTTTCCCCAGAGAGTGTACTGCAGATGTATCATGACCGGTGTTCTTAGCTCATCTGTGACTCTGAAGCTGCAAATGTTGGCACCACCTCAACCTCATTTCAACCATACTTTGCTGTATTAGAGGCAATATGGCCTACTTGTTTTGTGGCAAAGCCTCACTTATGTTTTGGTATAATCTGCAGTTTTTTGTAGGCAATTCAAGTGAATACATATCTTGTACCTGAGTTGTGGACTTGACCATGCGCTAGAGTAATACTCATATTTGTACAACAGTGCTCCAGATTAATCTTTTGGCACATCTAGCAAGTTGAAAAACTTGAAATAGGGATACGTAGTATGACCGTCAGATACTTTTGCGCATGCAACGGTAATAATAAATGGTGCAAGAAACTGTAGTGTCAATTCTACAACGGTGAGACTTTGAGACAGATAGCACTCTTACAGCGTGGCTAATTGCGAGATATGGAATTCAGAGTAACAAGATTCCTTCAAAGAACTGTTGCTCTAAGGAGCTTGCCTTCTTGACATGCCAGCATGGTCCTTGCCTCTACTGCTATTGCTACTAGATCATTATTTTGTAGCTTTTGCACATGTGAAGAGCTACTGAAGCATGTGTCTGAACGTAACCTGAAGGTTATGCGATTTGGGCCAGAAAACTTTCTTTTGTAACAGTCATGTGAGCATTCAAGATGCTGCTCGCGTGCTGCAATAGACAAGTTTAACTCCAGCGGAGTGCAACAGGCAAGACAGATATGGTGAGACAACACTATCCGAGATTTCTACATATGTTTTACACGAGCAATTGGGTATCCCGATCAAGTGTGAAAGTATGTCCCTTTTCTTGCGTGAGTAAAAACTCTTGCATTGATTAATTCTTTGAGTGCTGTTTCGTCTTTATGGCTTCTGAACGAAACGTCTTTACATGGAGCCCCTTCATTTTGTCTGCAGCAGGTAGTCATATGATACGTGTTCAACTGGGAAGGTCACAGCCGCTTACAACCACATGTACGTGAGATACTTTTGTAATTTTCAGATGTCCCCAGAGATGGTTTAATTGAAGCAGTTCAATTTTATCTCTGTGGTGCCCCCTTATGAGGGGCTCAGCTCAAACCTCATCCACGTATGGGTATAGCACGTGAGCAAAGCTTCTGTACTCTATCCAAACGTTTGACGTGCCCTGTCTGAGTTTGGCACATTTGCGTCGAAAGCCACCCACTGTTACTATACCTGCCCTGTCTACGATCTTAAGTGTCATTTACATTGACGGCATTGCAGGCTTGCAAGCTTAAAAAAAAAATCTGTCGCAGGAGTGGTTGTTACATCATTTTACGCTAGCCAATGTTATTGGACGAAAAAGCCTCAAAGTGGTAAAGGGTCCCTGTTCTGTCTATGTCAGCGTATTTTCATCGAAAGCGCCCTTTTTTTTTGGCCCAGGCACCTACGAAGCGTCGAATGAAAGGAAAAAAAAGAGCTGTCCTGTCCTGTGTTGATTTTGGTGACAGCCCGGGGGTCAAAGTCGACCACGACAAGAAATACACGAGCTGCTTATCATTTAGGGGCACGTAGTAGCTCGGAGATGTACAGGTTGAAAAATGGGGCTGCGAATCAGGCGAAGTTATCACCTGTGATATCACCACACGGCAAGAACAAGCGCTTTTAGCGCCGTCCACCACTCACTCATCGCAAGCTTCCACTGATATCGACAAGGCAGCACAAAGAATAGCATTCTTTTTTGGAGTGGCTCAATTTTCAGCACGTGTCTCCTAATATTGCTTTGTTGCAGGCGTGTTATTTTTTCAAAACTCGAATCCATATGTCGGTCAACTGTTGAGGTGTTCACAGGGAGATTTCAGCTGGATAGCATTGTTTTTGTACAGACTTTGTAGATTACATTCACGTTCGTAATAGATAGGGAAGTAGAGAAAAATCGAGTAGAAAGGTCACTTACTAAGTCAAGGACAGGCCAAGCAACCGGCCGCATAGTGGCAATATGAGCACATCTAGTCTGTTGGCAGGTCAGATTCGCTCGTTCGCTATTGGATCTTTGTCGTCAGCACACTTGAATGTGCTTCCGCATGCTTTGAGGCAGCCAGGCTCAAACATCAGCGTACACGTTTTAGCTGAGAATGAACTTGTGCCTCAGAAGTGGCGATGAGATGAGGTTCAGGGGCAGTAACTAGCACTATTGCACTTCTGTGAATTGTTTTGGACACGATCTGCGCGGAAGCGCACTCACAATTTCTCAAACAAGTGATTTCATTGAAGTCAGCATTCTAACAAAGTTTCATGCCATGTTCCTCAGAAATGCACAGATTAGCTCCATGCTTCCACTCACGGAACGAAAAGATGAACAGTCAAAATTTATTTTCAGCTCTCACGTCAAAGTTTAGATGCGCATTCTTCTATCAATTTGGTATGAAACTTCACCGGGGATACAACTACTTGCTTTAGCAACATCTGCTTGAATAACAGAGCACGACCAAACGACCAAGATAAAAAATATCAACTGGTTCTCATCATCACTTGGGATGGTGATCCTTTTTGCTTGAGCTCTCAATCCCGCTCCCAATTAAGCAGCCAGATGTGACTGGAGGATCTGTACTCCTGTGCCTAGATGCACATTCCTTGTTTTTTGCTTTGTTCACTTTCCAGCTCACTGTCTAGCCTTGCTCTCCTTCCGCACATGAATTTCGGCCTGTTCATCATCTACTTGCGCTTCAACACCCCTCTGTGTGGGGTGAGTATACCACTGTAAGTCACTGATTTGCTCTTGCTGTCTCATCATACACTTCTGTAGAGTTCTAGTCTGTTAAAATGCGTCAGTGCTTCATTACAGCACGACACACAGCCAATGGGTCCTCCTAGTCCGCCCTTTCCTCTAAAGCTGGCTCAAGTCTATTGTTGAATATTTCCGACGCAGCTATTCTGAATTTAGTGGATTTGGGTTATGTTACTTTCTCATCGTCCATAATCTGAGCATGTTGTTTGAAGAAATCATAACGAGTGTCAATCTTGCTCACAACCATGTGGAGAGTATTCCCTGCCACATTTACTCTGCAATTATATTTTTAATAGGAAGCATAACCTTGAGACGCCATTCTAATGTCATTTCTGTGCTGGAGGTGTGTCCCAGTAACAACTAACCATGACAACGTACGCACTGGCACGCTGTTTCGCACAAGGTCGATTTACCTGGTCCATTCCGCAAAACGCAAGCCTTAGGCAGTAGATTTTCACGTGGCAATTCATTGAAGCGACCACTGCCGCTGTGAATAAAAATGAGACTCGTATATTTTGAAAATTCAAGCTGCAATAGACACGTTCACAGGCAACAACTAGCGTGATTGACCACGCGCTCTAAAAACCACCACACAAGACGTCATTGTACTTTAAGATTCTATCAGATGTACGACAGCTGATGCTCTGCATCATGTAAAATTTCCCACCCTCATCTGATTAAACCTTCTGCCTGACACTGACTCTGACACAATACTACGGGAAAAAGCAACTGACATGTTGCTGCATTCCAGAAAACTGTCTCTTGAGTAGTTAACACGAAAATTTGGCTGCTGGTACAAAGATCCAGCTGTATAAGTATATCAACCAGAAAAATAGTGACAGAAAAATGTAATTTACAGGTTCAAACTCGCTAGGGATATCTTAGCTCTTCAAACATGTTATTGCACTTGAGGATAGTATTAATGCTTCTATTGACAATACAGTGGAAAGGGCACTGGTTCATGAATCATTATGGATTGTCAGTAACACAGCTTCCCGGTCTTTGTTTTTGATTGTCAGCATTCATACTTGCTTGACCCATCACCTGGAGGTCTAGCCACTTCGCTTTCTTGTGGATTTCATGATTTTCATGCTTACCCTACTGCTTGGAGTGTACTTTGAGGTGCAGACATGCTGTTCCACATCTTCATGAACTATGTACGCCCTCATACGAAGGATCAAAGTTCTCCAAATACCGTTCTATTTTCTGCAGGGCCACCTTCTATAGGCCCAACAAGCAACCTCAAGCTGCTATGCGCACGGCACAGTGGTGTAACTCATAGCGATATGAAGGCGAGTTTGGACTTAAAGTTTCTTGCAGATTTGAGGAAGCGTATCGAAGCAGTTCAGCAGACTGGCTCGCTTCCAAAAGTGGACAGGAACGCACCGTTATCACAAAGCTGAACATGCTCGCCACGAACAGAAACAAGCTCATAAAAGTTCCAACGAGGGACTCCGATCGATTCACTGGGTGTGCATAAATCTTCCATCCAATGTCGAAGCTGACCAGGTCTTCGCCAGTAGATGTGGCTAGGTACCTGTAAAGGTGGACGTTAGGGCTGACCTCGCAACCATAGCTGCTGGATAACGCATCAGTGACACCAGCACCACAGGCTCACCTGGTGATTTCTCTGTGTGCTGCAACTTGCAGTGGCAATCCAATGTAGTCCACCTGCGCATCACCAGTGACGTGTTGAGCCAGCAGATGCAGCAACATCCAAGCCGTAAACAAAACAACCGTACCGGATTCTGATTTTTTCCTCTGAAATACTTGACTGTCGAATTGAGTTGCAGCGTAAAGTCAATCGCAGTTGGAGCGTTGGCATCATTTGGATGAAAATGAAGGCCAGCCCCTGCACATTTTTCACTTGAAAACATCAATAATTTCCTTATTTTACGGTGTTAGTGCTGAAAAGCTGTTTGCTTACCGGCCTTTTCAGGGTTCTGTAGCAACCACTCGTTTGCTGCCTCGATGGTTGGGAATCCCATCACTGCTGCCTCGTCAATCACCCGGTCTTGATTGTTCGCACGCATGTTGGAAACAATACCCTGCAGCAAGTCTGGAGTTTCAAGTTCCACCAAACTGTGCCCGTCAAGCACTCGATGCAATGATATGGTAACAACTGCAAGTCAACTATGAGAACAATGCCTAGGCAGGAAGACGCAGTTCAATGTTTTACTTACAGTACAAATGATCACAGATACAAGTTCTAGCAGCTTGAGTGCTCGAAGTTGCGATGAAAATTACTGGCGCTGAAGGGACATACCTGAATCGCTAGTGACGTATTGGGGGAGTAAAAGAAATCGAAGCATGGGTCTTTAATGTAAATGTCGCTTCCACAGGTTGGTATTCCTTCCACTGCTGTGCGACTTGGATTGCGAAGCTCTTTAAACTGTTCCGAACTGTTAGTATCAGCGCGCACTGCAAAGTCCAGCAAGAGCACAAGCAGGATGAATATGCAGGGAGATAGAATTCGCAGCAACGAAGCACTCTTATTTCTCCACGCTACAAGAACTGCACCGGGCGAAACAACTTAGTTTGGGGAGTCCTCGCAACAACGAAAACGTATAACTTGTGAAAATTGGGCGAATGGTGACAACTGGAGCTGCGAAAAGCCCAAGGTATTCAACAGAGAGCTGCGCTAGTCCGGTTTCATAGCAATCGTGTTGGCTTAGTTTGCAGAAAATGCTGGCAATTAAACCTCTTGCCAGCCAGAAGATGCATCAGTTTCAAAGATAACAAAGCACTTACAGTCGAAAACATTTTGTTCCAAAATCCAAAGTAGAGAATAGTGAGAGTGTGCTCCGACGGAATTTGAGCTTCGTAGAGGACGACTTGCAGGACGCACCATTTTTTGACAAGAGAGACTTAAACTGTTGAGGGAACCTGGCTCGAAAAGATTGTGCTTTAAATTCAACCATGTCCCCGTACTGTTGCTCTCCAGTGTCAACAGCAGCAATGGGGTAAGAGTTAAAGCTAGCGGGTGAAGTTTATGTAATGTGTTCCGGTACTGCCTCCTGATCGAAGTATACACCTGCATGCGTAATATGAGAATTTTAGATTTCGAGCGTTGAAAGCCCCGCATAATGTGTTCCGTGTAGACTTCGATTCGGCAATTGTACGAAGTTGTACCAGGAATAACGGTGCATACTCTGGCTTCGCGAATGCACGCTATGAAACTCAAAGCAGGTTTTCTTTGTGATTGTTTCTGAAATTCCTGAATGAAACCGACAGTTCACAGCTATTCCAGTGTAAAGAAATCTGAAAGGGAAACCAAATATCTTAATGAGAATGTTGCAGTACGAAACGAAGGCCGTATACTGCGCACTCGCCCGCAAATCAACAATCACGGTTGAGCATGTGAAGTCTGCATATCGTTTGGATTAGTTCATCTAATCGCGGTTGAAAGCTCGAACGTTGCACTGTGTGCGTCAAGGATGATTACGTACCTTGATACGGAGGACGCGTACGCACGCGCCACTTGACCGAGTCGCGACTGTCATGTCTAACATCATAACAGGGCGATGGAACGTCAATATCGTAAATTTATTTAGACACAAATGCTTCTTCACATGGATTCATCTACTTACAACCCGTTGAGTGAGGGCGCTTCATGCACCGTTAAAACACAGTGGGTCCAGGAGTTTAAGAAAGCTATGCTTTCCCGTAATAATTTGGTAGAACTTCGTGTGCAAATATTTTGTTTCATGTGCTTATTAAAACTCGGAATGGAATTGCCCTGAGTTCTGGGGGATAAATTGATTTGTTAACCTCCATCCGCTCTAGGCTAAGCTGACCTTGAGCATACTTGAGCTTCCAGGATACTGGGATACTGGGACATTCATACCATGGACTTGTGCTGCCCACCTTCCGCACGGGTGTATCGCAGTGGTATACGTGGGGACAGGGACCTCGCTAGGTATTATTGTACACGAGACACGCCTTCAGCCTGATGCTTACACAGATGTACAAGGTTACATCTGACGTTATAATATCTCGACAACTTGATGACACCAAGTTGGTGTGTTGAGTGTAGTACAGGGTATTCCCATATGGGATATAGGCATGGCCAATCCTTGGGATAGCCCAGTCCGTAAACAGTTTTATTTAGCGGTTTGTTGTACTGTCCATTCATACGAATATCCCTTAGATAGAGCAGTTTGAATCAATACCGTTTTTATATGTAGAAGTCCTCGTTTCTGCGCTGTAGCCTCAATATGTGGCTCCTTTACATGCGCTCGTCAGCTTTCAAACCAGTCTCTAATGCTACCAGCGCTGGGTGAGAGGATTAGCTTGGGTAAAATAATAACGGTGTGGACAATGAGTCCAATCTTGTCTCGTCTGCGCCCTGACTCAGCTCCAGTAATTGACTATCACTGCCATTCTGCACGGTCTGCGGAAACGTGTTCGATCTTTCGTTGATGCTCACTAGCCACGTAACACATCAAAAACGATTCTACATAATGTCTCGGGGTAAACATTAGTACCCTTTACGCACTTCTTGACTGTCATATGAATCCAACCAGCGTAGTTATGCTTGTTGTGGTGTCGCTGCAGCTCGAGCGCCGTGATCACGGTGGAGCCAGGAAAACAAGATGCAAGAAAACATTTGTCGATCCTGCTATTGCAAGCGAATATCCCATGTTGAACAGACAATCTTCATGCAGTATCGACATGGGCGGCCTGATCTCGGATACTGTTCCGTAGTAAAACAACTGTAAAACAACAACCATCAGTTCAAGATGGAACTGGCGATTTTTTGTCTCATCACTTCCTGACTACGTCTCTTATTCTTTTGCCATCACTGTATTTTGTCCGTACAGAGTGCGGCGAGTTGTGAATGTGAATGAAACTGAGGCCCTGATAGCACTTGAGAAAAACTAACTGCATAACAGCTGGCGCCTACATGGCTGACCCACACACGTACACTTTCACTTACCATTATCCTACATGATACTACCCGTTGCCACCCTGGACAGAGTAGCATACCCAGAAACTTGCTCCACTGTTTCTTTACGATTTCAATGCAGCCATGCACAGCACGTCTCTGTGGAGGATACTTCTGTGGTGGCTTAAAGGAAGAGCAAGGGCAAGAAGAAGTCCTCCGTAAGTGGGCAAAGTAATGAACTAACTTTTCAAGTTGATAATTCAAGGAACAAAGCATTACAGTGCTCTGGGCACATGATTCCAAACAGTTCAGACCACTGACATTCAATCAGCAAGTTACAACGGATGTGTAAAACCAGAAGCTTATGGCTAAGTTTCTATCTTCTGTGGGTGGATGTCGCACCTGCTATTTCCCATGAGCTCAGAAACCTTTGTACAGAACCATTGGCAATCATCTGGACCAGGTCTAGAGGGCAAGTACAGAAGAGTTGAAGCTCTAAGAATCACAGAAAAGTACCAATCACAATGTAAGCTACTAGTGCCACCCTTGCTACATCTAGGAAAGCTGTTGATTGATTTATTGGGAAAGACCGAATTAAATGACAAGGTGATCTCACCATTGGGGGTGGTGTCAACAGGTGCAGAGTAGCAAAGATCGGCAATGCTTCAGATGCTGCACCATAGCAATTGTGGGCACATCAGTAGCTGTAAAGAATAACTTGTTTTCTTTCGTTAACTAGGATGGATGGTCAAACATGTCAACTTTAGTCCGACAACTGGGAGGCAGCCTTGTGTAACACCAACTTCAACTGAAACTGAAAAAACGGTGCTTGAACGCATGTCTCCTTGAAGCCTGCTCTACCTGACTCAACAACTTTATTCCTAGCTATCCCAGTCTTGTCACACGAGGTAACTCGGCCATGCAAGCGAGCGGAGCCCACAAGAGGTTTGATGCAGCAAATCAGGATTACACTCTAGAACAAGTCTGAGAGAGCACGTTGTACATGTACCTACATTCGGTGCTGCAGCCACCACTTAGATGTTATGCCACACTACCACCCCAGTGTACTCCAAACAGTACAATTACAACTGTTCCTTTGCCCTACTTCAACGTGTACAACGCCTGATCATCGTTCCAAGCTTCTGTATTCGGCTTTCCGGAGACACGCTTCGAGCTCCTTGAGATCGAAGGGGTATGTTTTAAGTTTGCAGCACTTCTCCGCACATTCGCCTGCTCACGTAGTTCCTTAAGCTTCGTCTCGTTGTCCTTGAACAATTCGTCGATGGCCATTCCGACAGGGAGCTCACGCTTGAACATTGCGATCCGTTCATTCAGAAAGATGTCTGTCTCCTCGGGTATGTGGGATGCCATTCCCGCACCCCAGTTCCCAATCGTACAGCTCTCCACGTCGTACTGCCCTGGCCCTGGATTGTCAGGTGACTTGAGCTTGCTGTTTCGCCTTCGAATTGTGTACTCAGGTGACCGCCGATGGCCGATATGAACGGGATTGTACTCTCCAGGACCTGGATCTGGAATTAAGCCCAGAAGTTTGGGAGTACTCCTGTGGCACAGTGATGAGCCCAGTGTTGCATTAGCAGCATCATATCAACAAGAGCATGCGCAAGAAGAGTAGGACGAACTTGAATTTCATTGTGCACTTGGCGTAGTCTCCCTTGTACATTGACAAAGGATCAGTAGGAGTATATTCAGCAGGGCCGGGTTTCTTCGTTTTATCCTGCACTGGAGGATGTCGGAACTTCATCGAAACGCCTGGCATGCCAATTTGCGGATGAAGCTTATCCTTGGCTTGAGCCCATCTGTACTTGCCAGGTCCTGGCTGCTTTCTTCCAGTGTCAATTGTGTCAACGCCACGAAAGGTGTACGCAGGTTGTCGAGGTGCTGTGCAATCTTGTATGGCACTGCAGCATCATATTACAACTGCAGTGAATGTGAAGTGCCCAGTTTTTACACGGAAGGGGCAACAACGTCGCCGTGGTTTCAACCGTTGTCTCGGCGCTCTTCGTCATGGAATTGCCACCTTTCCCACTCTACAGAGCTTTATGCTATTTATGCGCGAGCACAGTCAAGGTGAAGGTATGACGTGTGGACCGTAATATATTTTGTCGGCACTGTAACGCGAGGCCATGTGGTAGGAAAATCAAGCCAACTGATACGACTTGAAGTACACACTCGTAGCTTCCTGGACCAGGTGTGATAGGTTGTGGAGAAGCAGGAGTCTGTTTGCTTGCGGCGGTATATGCTGGGGAGTTCTTGAAAGAGGAAAGGGCATGCTGATTGTAGGTAGCGAGGATATTGCCAGTTGGCATGATTTGTGGGCCTGCGTTAACAACCATGCTTGAACAATAACTTCTACGCTTGTAAATTGGTCTGATACTGTGGTATGGAGATACGAAGAGTTACGTTTCAGCTCCTTTTTACTCTCCGTGTGGATTCGCCATGCCTCGCCGTGAACATTGTACGTCCCAGGCCCCGGTGATCCATCTGCATCGCAAGACAGTGAATCCATGACGTTCATCCGGTTTTACGTGTGGGTTCAAGGTCCTGCCGAACCTCTTGGATGCTTGGGTCTTTGCGATGACGTCCCAAACGAATAGGCTGGGCTTGACTTGATTGTTACTGCTTTACCTCGTCGTTTAGCTGGCATATTCAACTTCAAAATAGTTGACTCGAAACGTGCTCAGAATTTTTCTGAATGAAAGCGATGGAGAGCTGGTTTGCAAGCTCGAATCAAGTGGAGCATCTTCGAGGCTTGGGCACATGAATATCAACAAGCAAGGAGCAAGAGGGAAAGCTGGAACATGGGTGGTGGAAAGCATTTAATAAGCATAACATGAAGCGCAGAGCCTGCCACTACAGTGCGCAGCTCTGCTTAGTTGCCAGCTCTCACTGAGCTTCCTGAGTGCCCTACATCCTCCAGTCTGAACATTTTACATGAGGAAGTTCTGTGCTTGCCAGGTGATTGTACAAAGTTGATTTCGTAGTAGTAGCCGAAACATTTACTTTCCATGCAAACCCGTAAGTCGACGGTGCCTGGGTGGACCGTTGTGATTTCCAGACGAAAGCTGAATTCAGACACCTAAACCAACTTTCTTAAGGCTTCAGTCCCTCAAGCCCTTCAGGCCAATGAATTGTATTCAATCCCGACAAGGCGTTGCGTTAACGTTGTAGCCAGCCGTTGACGATGTAGCAGCAAAAGTTCACAGCAGCGCTGTGTATCGTCAATCATCTACGTATTAATGACGGCACATTAATGACAAAACTAAGATTTGAGCGAACAGTGCTTGCAATGCATTTATTGTGAGAGAGATATTGCATGTTTGTAGATGAAACCTGTACTGCCCTCTCTTCTCCCCATACATCCGTGTTGCACTATGCGTGCTGTGAGCTGGTGGCTGAAGCGTAGCATAGGTGGTAGCGTGCGACTGAGATTCTATTATTACGAATTCTGACGTGACCTAAGCGTTGAACGGAGATTTTCCTATAGCTGTGAGAGATGATAGCAGTGCTATCTACGTGCTCTACAGCAGTAAGGCCAGAGAATTCTCGAGAAACGCCACTAGAGAGTCGTATGTGTGAGATGGAGACGTTCTTGTGCTGTATTGTGTTCCGCAAGCAGGGGTCTGTGCACGATAGCTTGTACGAACTGTGTGCTGCACCCACGGTCTAAGAAAACGGCTAGACGATTTCAAATAGTTTCCAATACCGACTTGGGAAACCTGTGCTGCGACGCCGGTCACGTACTGTTTTTGGTAACGAAATCACTTCACGTCGGTACCTATTGTTTGCGCGTGTGAGCAGTAATACCTCCGTACTGAACTACAGAGACTCAAATGGGTACTAGCTACAAAGGCTTTTCGTTCCTGACGAAGTTGCGAATCGTGACTCCCTGCCCTCATATCTCTGAATCGAAGGTTGGCAAGGACTTGTTCACACGAGAGAGCATGCCTCGAACAACCAGGTGATTGGTGTAACGGTGTAGCTATTGCAGATAATTCATAGTGAAGTAGCATCTTAAATTGTGCGAGAATTATGTGCGAGGCGTACGTGTTCCTGTGCGTTTTCACTGAGGGATGCGCTAACCGGGGCATTGAACGAAACAAGAGCTCCCGATCGCAGTCCGCCGTTTTATAGCACTTCCCAGCTTTCAAACATTGGCACGTTGTCATGTAAACGCACTTTTTACCTGAGCATTGCCGCCCAACACTATGTTCAGCAACTGGTAGCAAGTTACAAACAAAAGAATCATTTTCATCTCTCTCCAACAGCACGGTACAAGTACACCGTGAAGCCACATCCAGCCCAAGAAGCTGAGTGGATTGCTCAAGCCTTGCGCTCTATTGATCACGCGTGTATGCAACTGGGAGTGCCTTCTTGTTCACGCGAGACTTATGTTCTGCTTCCTTTGCTCCAAGTTCATGCCATCCATGTTGCATGGCTGTAGCCGGCCACATCAGTTTGAATATACTTGACGCACATTTAAATGTGTGCTGGTTGTTCGGAGGTGCAGGAATTCCATTGTTCTTCTGACTATTGACATGAGAATTCACTCTGTAGCCTGTTCTGGAGCTCACAGTTGCAGTGTATCCCAACACTTGTATTGTACTAAATCAAAAGTAGGGGCACGGCCCTTGTGGACAAACAACGGCAGTTCTGTAAAGCGGGAAAGAGCAACAAGCGTGGCTTTGGCACTGTATCAAGACATTTCGAGCAAGGCGTTTCAGAGGAACAAGGACGTTTGGAATGGTAAACATTCATCATTTCCATTAGAGCAGTTGCTTGCCAAACATCTAGATTACTAGTTGTGTGTGATTTTTTACCAGATAGGGCCTTGAGTGTTACATGAATGAAGGAACCATGCTAAGAAGAAGAAACACTGAACGAACACAACTTACATTGCACTGAGCTAGATGTAACCTAGGATACTGCTCTGTGTGTAAGTACAACCTCAACTAGAGCTAAGCCCTTACTAAATATACAATTGAAGTGGTGTCCTGGAGCCAAATTCAATTCCTTTGCACCAACTCATACCTGTCCCCCTCAGCAGCCAGAGGTGCTTGGAATGTTTACTTGCGATCATCTCAGACCCCTTTTCATGACAGGACAAAAGACAAGTAAGAAAGGGGCAAGCCGATTCGAGTGTGAGTGTTACAATGTGTGAATCTTCAAAATGGTTGCTTCACAGCTCAACAACGTGGATCGCTACCTGCAAGGCATACCAACATCATTGCAATATCAGCCCACTTCGCCATAAATTCTGTAGGCAACACCAACTTCACACATTCGACAGTGCGTACGGCCGCAGCACTAAGCGGAGCGCTACCCCCAGCTGTGAGTACCCAGTCAGCCGGCTCTAGCAACACTGCGGACATCCAGGAATGCAGTCAGCGCTTCAACCATAGCAGGGGGCCACCGGCGATCTTCTCGCAGCCACTTCTTGTCCCTATACCTCGGATCATCGACACGCTGCCTGCATACCCTTGCAGCTCAGACCAAGGCAGTCATCTGTTAAGCAGTTTTTTCATCGCAGATTTGATTACATGCCCCCCAGTGTAGCGTACACAAGAAAGCCAGATGAATGGAACTACATGTGAATACGCCATTGTCTCTCCGCACACGAAGCATACAAACTGCACCTCACCAATGGGTTCTAGCTGTTGTTCACATATAACAGGATTTGTCCCGGTAATCGTACGTATTGCCAGGCCCCTGGTAACCACTCATGCAGGTACTAAACCCCAGCCCCCAATAGCTAGCACTTAGGTCTTATCACAGGGCAACCCCCTCCTCCACATGGGGCACTTGCAGCTCAACTTGGATCAGGCCGGTCACGGGCTGCGACAGCTTGGGAGCTTGTAACCGAGCAAGAGGTACGAGAACACGCTATGTCATAGAGAGCCACTGATGCTCTACGCTGCCTTGCCGCATCACCCATTTATATCAATTTTTGACCAAGCACAAGCACCACTTGAATCGAACCACATGAACCACAGCGAAGGCACTTCTGCAGTGGTTGTGATTCAATGACACCAACGTCCTCAAAAAGGTGCTCCCCATTTTTTGTGACGATGGACACGATTCATTTGTTGTATGACAGACGCTGGATCTCGATTTCGTACAGCGTATCAAGGTCATGCATTCTGAGATTTTGCACAGCGGTACCTCGAACAACCCCTAACCTATGAACACGCTCACATTGCACAACCTTGCAACATTCCACGAACCCTGCCATCGGTCCGTTTCTAGCCGTACTTGCGCTGGGTACAGCAGCTCCGACTGCGCATCCACTAGTGGCAGTTTTACAAATGGTGCTTTGAGCGAGTTGGCCTGGGCACACTTTTATCATGCATCAATCCAAGCATGCTCCTCACCTCCACCCCCGGGTCTGTTTCCTCATTCACACCAGCAAGTTCCAGTCTATGAGAATTTCGACAAAATCAGAGGGACTTGATAAAGTTGTATGGCAGTCTGTGGACCTGCAGCCGCTGAAAACTTCCCTTCCTGAGAGGTTCGAGCAATCAGAAGATCGAATCATCCCCACTGCTCTTGTGTCAACTTTCTACTGTTTGCCACACTCACCGCTGACCCCTGCTGTAACAGTAGGTACTAGACAGGCGTCTACACTTGTCAACACTCACAGTTATCTGAGTAAATGAGAATCGAAAACCAAATGCAACCTTCTTCAACTTCACTCTAAAGAACTCTACGAAAACTGTCAAAGCATCTGAGCCTGACTGATGAAGCAAGCGCAGAGCTGATGACAAGGAGCAGTTTGTACACCTCATGCGCAATGAGATCACAGCAGTCTGTATCTGATTGGGGAGTGACGAATTTAACGCCCAGTGTTTCATAGAGTCAGTACAATGTCCCTCTGCAATCAATCTCCAGCAAGTATACCACATAGCTAGTGCACAAACCTTTGCTAGATCTACAGTAACTGGCTTGTGAGACGAAGCGGAATCAAGCACCTGGCGGCGGGCTTGACAGCTAAACACACATACGCACCAGTTTGTCTCGGCCTCCGCTTCCAGGCCTACCGACCAGAGTGCCGCAGTCAGCGCCGCTCGTGTGTCAGGGAAGTCCGGGTAGCGCCGCAGGACGGCCCGCATCTCCCGCATGGACTGGTTCACACTTCCAGCGGCGAACAGAGCAATGCAGCGGTTGGCAGCAGCAAACGAAAACGCCGGGGACAGCGACACGGCTTTCGCAAAATACCCCGCCGCCTCCTCGTAGTTCCCGAGGCCTATGTTTGTGTTTCCGAGGTTGTTCCAGGCTGCGGGGTCGCCGGGAGCGACGGCTAAGATAGACAGGTAGTCCTGCTCTGCCTCCGCGTACCTGTGCGCCGCAAAAAAATCTAAAAACAGTGTACTTTGGAGCAGACACAAACCCACAGATACGTACCATGCGTCATCTTGAACAAATTTGCTACTCATTCTGAATTTCAGCTCCTTGTTGAACGCCGTGCCGAATATTCTTAGCCATAGACCCGAGGCTTTAATTATAACCCTGCTAGTTCTGGCACACCCTGCTCATTCTCAAACAAAAAATCAATCAGTGGACCCACTTAATCTACCGCAAGTCACAACGCTGAATGGAAAAAACCTATACCCCCATCTCCCCTTCCCGCTTTGGCTCATCCCTGTTCTCCACAGCAGACCCCATTACCTCTGAGTCCCTTGAAGTTACCAACGCAATTAAAGCAAATGCTGGCACCATACCAGAGCACACAGCATGCAGTTGACTCAACTGCAAAGTTCTACTCATTAATCACAAGAGGGGACATGTGCTCCTTGTTGGAAGCCACACCCTATACTCGTTGCTAGCGACCTGACATAGCGCTGAAACATGTACCTTTTACCCATGAAAACAGATGCACTAATCCCTCAGCACATGGATCGCAAACGCTGCTTTTGACATGTTCCCACAAGCGTATGCACACTCTGGAACTTCCCTAATAACCCCATCAACTGGTGCATCCACCCCAAAACTCTGTGACCTAGTTTGAGCCCTTAAAGTTACAAATGCAATTAAAACAAAATGCTAGTATCAAACCAGAGCAAAAGCAGTTGGCTCAACTGTAAATATCAACATACTAATCACAAGAGGGGACATGTGCTCGTTGTTGGAAGCCACGCTCTATAATCCCTGGAGCATGTACTTATTGCCCTCGGTGAGAGACACACTAGCCTCTGTATACATGAGTTTCACAAACGCTGCTATACTGCTGCTGTACTCAAATTCCTTGATAAACCTTAACAAATCAGCTGGTGCCCCTAGCCTTCCACCATCTCAACACTGAATGGAATAAATCTGTACCCCTCACCCCCTGTTCTTGCAAACTTTCTCCGCTTTTCCATATCCCTTCTCTCAACTGATGCGCCAGCTTCCTCGCTTGCTGCACTTCTCAGAGAGATGTTCGGTATGTAATTCGAGCACCGTATCGAGCTCCACCTTTTGCCCGTACCGCACCTGATCTTGAATGAAACACCTCTTCTTCAGAGAGCCTTACATTTTTTACAAGTGCATTCAAAGCAAATGCTAGTACCATACCAGAGCAAAAGCAGTTGACTCAACTGTAACATTCTACTCTATTAATGACAAGAGGGGACATGTGCTCCTCGTTGGAAGCCATGCCATATCACTCTTGCTAATGACCCAACGTACTGCTGAAACATGGTGCAGATGTAGACATGATTTTACATCTGCAACAGAGTCTATACTCAACTCTCCGTCCCTGGAAGGCAGACTACATCGCATATGTCATGAACCATAAGATATCGGTCACGCACTCTCCTTACTTCCGTGGCTGAACGCACCCTTAGGGTTTCACTTTTCACCAGTACACAGCTCGCCATTCAAACACGAGCCGTTCCACATCATTGCGACAACAACTCCCAAGGCCTCTTAAGGACACCATTACTGTTCGACTTGAATTTACTTTTAGTTTCGAGCACGATGGCAATCGTGTCGGGCCTGGTTTGCACATTACCTGAAGCGACTCAACGCTGGATGCACTGCACGAACGCAAGGAGATTATTGCTTAAGAATTCGTGTTTGGCAACAAACCGCTCGTACGGCAGATCTTTGCAGATGGACTCACATTGCTGTGGAACAGCTCGCGTTTGCATGACAGGGCGCGCATCTGTGGAGCGATGAAAACTCAGAATGTTCACGCCAAGAACGTTGCTTTGGGGGTGTCCCTAAAATCTTCCCCAAGCACTCGCGGGTGATCAGCGAGGGCTAACAGTGCGGGTACCGTACTCAAACAATTGTTGGATGGGGCACGTATCGGACAAACCCGACTGAAAGTCTGTCACAGATCGCACGAATTCAGTCGTACACATCAATAGGAAGCTCTTTTCATCTTACGTCTCCATGTTCAACTATAGGCGGCCGCAGGTTCCGTTCCTGTTGTTAGCACAGATGTTAGTTTTTTTCAGTCAAACCAGTGCTGCTTCAAACCATTGTGTTGCTGCGCTAACCATATTAAGTTAGGTGGTTTTGACCAAATGTCACGAGTTTATCATCAAGTCGATATTCAACATGGGTTACGAGGGTTTGCATAGAGAATTTTCATCGTGCCAGTGCACTCTTACTTGCGTGTCGACACTGGGGCTCGCCCCTAGGTGAAAGAGAGAACTGCGTATGACCTTCCATGCCTTCAGTGACCTTTGACAGTCGAATTATGGCATAAATAGTAGCTCAAGCTCCATGAATGATGCCGTGAGAGCCTCAAGTCGGGAGTGGGTGAGGTTTAAGGCGGGAGCAAGCCACTAAAGAGAAAAGGACCGCTCGGCTAGCGAAGCAAATCTTGTCGAGAAATACTCAGCCGTAATGAGACAGCGGAGGTACCTCCTGGGCTACCAGAAATAAGAGGGGCTAGCGGGGCTTCCACAAGACAAGC
>JAULKQ010059259.1:0-23490 GCA_032356285.1 Smithsoniella earleae | reverse complement strand
AAGATCATGCAGTTGGCCTCAACCATTGTCGGAGTGGGCTTAATACGGTACATTTCAGCGCGGAAGGAAGGAGAGCTGCCAGAAGATTATCTCAAGGTTACGCTTGAACACCCGTTTCGGTTCCCGGATGGTTGGGCATCGTGGGGAATTACGGGGCTGCTGGTAGCACCTGTTGCAATAATCTTGTCTTCAACTGTGTTTTCGCTGCTACCGCAAGAGATGAGCACTGGGAAAGGGACTGTAGATGCCGTGGCTGGGCTTGTAGAAACTGTGGATCCGTCGATTTTCCTCAATCTGCTTTTAGTTACAGGGATACTTGCACCAATTCTAGAGGAAACTGTTTTTCGCGGCTTCCTCTTGACGTCGTTGACGAAATATGTTTCCGTGCCACAAGCGGTAGCTATATCTTCGATTGTGTTTGCTGCATGCCACCTCAGCTTGAGGGACTTTCCACAATTGCTGGCCTTGGGTGTTGTGATGGGTTTCTCTTATGCCCGCAGCCGTAACTTGATGACGAGTATAGCTATCCACGCCGTGTGGAATTCCACAGTTGTGGCCATGCTGTTCATATTGGTAAACAGTGGTCTTTCAATGAACGAGATCCTTGGCGAGTAGTCCATCAATACCATCTTTAACGTTCACCTGCCATGTTGCCATGAATCACTCTTGACCTTTCATTTACAGCAGAGGGATAAAATGATAGTCATATGCTTAGATGGTAAAAAAAGACGTGTCCAGTGCTTGTATCAAACACTTACTGTTGAGGGTGTACCCTGAGTAACGTTCACAGTAGCACAATTAATTTACACACCAGTTCAGTCCAACCTAGTCGAAATTCTGTCACGAATTTCAACGCATGTGCAAAAACCAAAACGATGTGGTTTTCTATTTCATATCCAGGCGGCCGTAGGTACCGTGCTTACTGTTAGCTGAAAGATTCTGTTTTTGTTGTTAAACTAGCACTGGGTTGAGCCGGTCCACTGTTCTGTCGACACGGGAAATGTGATTTTGCAAAGAGAGTGTCATCGTGCCAGTGCTCTTTCGCTTGCGTTACGATACTGGGAGTCGGTGACCACTTGGTGTACGTGAGTAGAGTATGACATTCGGAGGGTATAGTGCATATATAAAGTAAATTAATGGTACTGGTAGTTGGTGAAATAGCTTAAGTGACGCTGTGCGCAGATCTAGTGAGGTATGAATAATGTTCAAGCAACGGGCAGGCTAACAGAGAAACGTGGGCTTTTCAACGCGCATGTAGAGTTCATGAAGAGATTTCACACGGTAGAAGTGGCCGCTGTGCAACCACCTTGCAGAGCATTGAGCGCATCTTCCCTAGCAA
Source organism: Smithsoniella earleae (assembly GCA_032356285.1). Lineage (NCBI taxonomy): Eukaryota > Viridiplantae > Chlorophyta > Ulvophyceae > Smithsoniella > Smithsoniella earleae. The sequence continues at coordinate 22,151 of JAULKQ010059259.1, read as the reverse complement.
GCAACAGCTAAGTACGCAGATGAACGAGATGCACAACGCAAACAGAAAGGTGCAGCCCACCTAGAGGAAAATTCAGATCTATAGAGACTCAATACATAGTTGGGTACCAGAAGAAATTCGAACTATAGTGCGCGGAGCGCAAGTACTAGCATGCTCAACCAAGACGAAGATCTCAGTGACAGTGAGTGTACCGGTTTGAGTAAGTGCAGAGTTCTAGAGTCTTCAACTTAACATTATGGGTCTAACTTAGCGCGATGCAGTGTAAAACTACCGAATGGTATGATAGAGCTCAATCGCACGATAATTTACTCCCTCAAAGCTGGACACAAGCTACGTAGTCAAGCAACACCATTCAGGCAACAAACTTTCACAAAAGATGACGTACTGGCAATCTTCACTATTAGCTTGCATTCGGCTAGTCACGTTTGAAATGGGCGCGTTACAAACCGTCTTGTACTAATACTGTCCCAGTACTGTAAGGGATTCGTCAAGCTGAGAAGACGGATTGCGTACTCGAGGTGTCACGATGGAGCTGGATGACTTTGCCGCTGAGCTTCCAACTGATTGGTATCAAATTGGGACAGAAGAAGAGGTGAGCAGTGCGAACGTTCCTGAACGTTACTTGACTAGCAGCATTATATCCTCCCACCTCGTCTTGCAAAAATTGTAGGCTTCATGAACCCAACATAACCAGAGAATTTCCTCTTCTGATCGTAAGTGGTGAATGAAGAGTGAGCAACTGTACCGGTAGGTTTCAGCGGTCGTTGCTTCATCACTCCCAAACACTCGTGAAAATCAGCCATGATCCGAAATGGCTCCAGGCTTACAACCATTACAAGAAGAGAATGTTTTTGAGTGATCTTAGAATGATCTGAGGGACGTATGCTCAAGGCATAGGGAGTACTGTCATTAGATAGATTAGATACAGATGCCTTCCATACTATGTTTAAGGGACATGGATGGTTAATAATGAGCTGCAACCAATATTAATAATACCTGTTGGCTGAATATACCTGTTTTCATTTGGCCAGGGTGTGCAAGATTGCAGTGACACATATTGTGAGTGCGGTAAGGTATCACAGTTTGACAGTACATGAGAGTTCAACAATTGAGCTATTGCTGGTCAAAATCATCATAATCTTCACACGATCTTTTTCAACGGAAAGCGAACTACCTGACGGTACTGTAGCAATGAAGTATCCGCAAATGTCACGGACTGAGCTCGCAACGGCATGCATGAATCTTGCGCGGCCATTCCTTCGTATTCTAGAAGCTTCATGCATGTCAATGAGCCGCGTGGCTCCACGTGTGCCCCGTGGATTCGCTCACGTGAACAGGGGCCGGCTTAACCCGGGTTCGACAAGGGGTAAACGCACTCCTAAGATAGCAGGCTTTCGAGCAGTGCTCTTTCGCTGAATGTAAAAGATGTCGTGAAATTCTAATTGGCAGAGTTTCTGCTTTTCTCCCTCACTTTATTCGGTGCTGTATCATGCGAAGTTCATTTGTTTGCTATTTCGCTACATGAAGCCGAGTCTGTGATGTTCCATGGTCCATCGTCCATGACAACAGATTCCATGTCCGACTTGGCCGCGGACTCTATCCAGAGTATCGCGAAGTTCTAGAACATGTTCACAACGTACCACTCATTCTACACAGCTCTGGTGCGACCTAGAAGTTTGCCAATACAATCGCACTCATGCTGCTAGCTTCAGCGTTGTTTAATTGATCTCCAGCTTACAAGTGAAGCAATCCCTGGACATCCATCTGCACTGGACCTTCCAGGAACCCCTACGCCACGGCCTGAATTCCGAGTACATCGGGCAGCGGCAAGTGTCACGTGATAACATGTGGTTACTGTGGTCTTGACCGTGCATAACTACTTTGTTTCCAATCCCTACAAGATGTCAGGAAGTACAAAGTATCATTAAATACTTTTCAGAGAAGCTGGTTTATCCTTTGAAAGCATTTCCAGGCTTTGTTTGCCTTGAAGAGCCTGTACTTGTGATACTTCTTTCCCTCAAAGGACCCGAGACATAAAACGATTTTGACTGTCCATGCATATGGCGCGAATTCTTCGACGATATGGAATCTAAACTCACAAACACCCATGAATAGCACATCCGAAACCTTGAAGAGAGAAAATATTTAACAAGGTTTCAGAGGTATGTGTCCTACAGAGGATTGCAGATTTCGTCGAAGATTCCAAACTAAATCTACTCTTCTGTTTAGCACTGTCAATTAGAATGGCTTCCACCGTCGCTTCTGAGTACTATGAATCGTCCAAGTTGGCAAAGTATCCTTTCGAGCCTTACTGGCCAGATGGGAAGCTCCGCATTTGTGTGACTGGCGCCGGTGGCTTCATTGCCTCCCACTTAGCGAAACGCCTTAAGTCCGAGGGGCACTATGTTATCGGCTGCGATTGGAAACGCAATGAACATATGCCAGTATGTCTCTGAATTTTGTCACTGTGCTCGTTCCAGCTTTTGAACCAACACTGTTTGCATACCACCCAATGTAGTACACGAGTATCTGCAAGACCCGCAATGACATATTCTTAAAGAGCTTTTACACAAAAATTCTCTATAATTCAATTATTTACCCCAACACTGACTTCGTCTGTGCTTTGACTGGTGCTGTAAAAGGTGCGTTTTACGCTTGTGTGACAAATCAAGGATGATATTAGTTCTCGGCTTCATTCACCCAAGATGTGGTGAGCCAAGTACCTTGAGAACCGTATCGTCAGCAGAACTTCTACCCTTTGTAACTGTTCCTCGCAAGCAGAACCTTGCACCTGCACCGCTTAAACTACACAGGGCGTTGCTTTGCACGGGTCATCTTCATTTGTTGTGCAAGACGAAATTCATTGTATAATTTTTGCACTTGCTACAAAGCAGCCCGCGTTTCTTTGTTGGTGCTGTTACCGCGTATGATTTGGTTTGAATGTGAATTTAGCGAATTTGACTTGTGAGCAAGATGGGACGTTCATCAAAACCTTTCTCAGAGACGCTCCTCATGTCTCATCTTCTTGCAGGAAGAGATGTTCTGCGATGAATTCGTGCTTGTGGACCTGCGCGTGTTCGATAACTGCAAGAAAGTCTGCGAAGGCTGTGACCATGTTTTTAACCTCGCAGCGGATATGGGTGGGATGGGGTTCATTCAATCTAATCACTCAGTGATCATGTATAATAATACTATGATATCCTTCAACATGATTGAGGCCGCTCGACAAACAAATATCAAGAGGTAAGTATCGTTGTCTCAACCACCGCGTGGAAAGTGTAACATGGCGTTATCTGCTTCCATGTACTTTGGACTCATTTTCCAGTGCAATTCAGGTTCTTCTATGCTTCATCTGCATGCATCTACCCAGAGAATAAGCAGTCTGAGACAGAAGTAGAGGGAGGCGGACTGGAAGAAGCTTGCGCGTGGCCTGCGAAGCCTCAGGATGCATACGGTCTTGAAAAGCTAGCTTCGGAGGAAATTTGTATGCACTATGACGAAGACTTCGGAATCGAGTGTCGCATTGCGCGCTTCCACAATATTTACGGGCCATACGGAACATGGAAGGGTGGACGTGAGAAGGCACCTGCTGCTTTCTGCCGAAAGGCTCTTGCTGCTCAGGTATGGTTTGATGAACAGTTTGATGTTGAATCCTCTCCGCTCGCTGGCGTAAGTGGCGACGGTGATACAAGAATATTATGTTTGCTTTGGAATCGCTGCACCTGACCGCCATGGCGCGCTAGCCGATGGCAAACTAACTCTAAAACCAGTGCATCCTTCTTTATTTTCAAAATTTTGAATAAGGCTTGTGTGCCCTAATTTGAAGATAGCTCGTCATTTAGGGTATCGAGACACTTGAAATGAGCGCAGTGAACTTGGCTGCAGGGTGAAGTTGAGATGTGGGGCGATGGCCTGCAGACACGGTCGTTCACTTTTATCGACGATTGTGTTGAGGGTATCTTGCGAATCACCAAGTCTGATTGCAAGAAACCACTCAATCTGGGTTCTACAGAAATGGTTTCCATGAATCAAATGATGGAAATGGTTATGGGATTCGGTGAGAAAGATCTGAAAATCAAGCACATACCAGGTCCCCAGGGCGTTCGCGGAAGGAACTCCGACAACAAACTCATCCTTGAGAATCTGGGTTGGGAACCAACTGTGAAACTAGCTGATGGTCTTAAGGTGAGCTCAATTCTTCTATTCGTTTTTTTATTTAATCTACTCTTGATCAGCTCACATCAAGTTGTGTACAGATCACGTACGATTGGATTTCAAAGCAGATGGAGTCTGAGGGAGGGGACGTTGCCAAGTATGCAACATCTCAGGTGGTATCCACATGTGCCCCTAAGAACCTGGGTGAGCTCCGCGCTGCTGATGGAAAAGAGTAGAAGCCCTGGGTATTCCAAGATGGTAAACTGTCGAACAATTCAACACCCAATTTCGGGTTCGCCTTTTTACAGTGTGTCCTGGTATATTGTGACAGCTCTTGGGAGATGTGAGATGCCTCATGTTGGAAAATGTGGTGTGTCAGTTCGTCAAGGCGCTGTAGAAAGTTGACCTCACATATTATATGAACTGTATTTTATAATCAGAAAAATTTCAACTGGCTGGTTGTTCATCGAAGTCAAGTTGTATGTAACGATTGTTTGCAACTCATTCTAAAATTAGGTACCCAAATCCATTGTGTAAGCTTTAAAGCACGCATGAGTCATCAGCTGTTATTCGTACCTGTTTGTTGCAACAACATATTTGGTGATGTGACTAGTAATGATCACAAGTATGTGGAGATCGTGTGCCAACCTAATAATAACAGCTTGATCTCTTGAAGCAATAACCAATGAGCTCATCTGTCTGCAAACAGGTGCAGACCAACTACATGTAAATTCATGAAAGTATAGAAAATGCATCCTGCTGTTAGAGCGGGGTTGTTGGTTATGTTACCTCGAAACCTTGTATCCCCTTCAGTTCCGGAGGAATATAACTGGCAAAGTTTCTTCTCTTCAAAGGTAATGCAAGAGCATGGACAAGGAGATGTGTATCCTGAAGTTAGTCACAAAGGGATATATTCCACAGTAGACAAGAATGTTGCATAGCAAAATAAAATTGTTTAGACACAATGTAGGTGAATTCAGGCATCACACTAGGAAACGTACAGTTGACACAACTGAAACATTAAACAAAACTAATTACAAGATAGAAATTGTGCTCCTTGCCGGGACCCGTGGACAATCGTTCGAGCTATGGAATCAAAAAACTGCTGGAAGATAAGCTCGTTCGTAATCAAAGACAAAGTAGAATCTTGCATGTAAAGTTCACAAACTGTACCTTGCCATGGCTCATTGCACAGCCAGATCCACATCAACATTCCACTAATTCATGAATCAGCTTTCCTGATGGCTTCCTAGTCTATCGTACAATTCGAAGCTATACAGCGCACAACCATACCCCTCTGTACCTTCCTGCACATGGTGCTGATGCTTCACCTCATCATGCATCTCTGCTGTTAAATCCACTTCATTGCTTGCCTTGCTACACTCTCTTTAACAAACACACTCTGACACGTTAACATGCTTGATGCCATTGAGAGCCACCACCACGGTATCCCCTCTCCCACTGAGGGAATTGAACTACTCCCTCACTTTGCGATTCTCTCAGGTAAGAGTCACCCCTTAGATTCTATGACTATGTCAAGACCAGCCTTATGCCACCCATACTGCACCTGATTTCGAATGAGGTTGTGGTGCAAAGTACTGAGGACTTAGTCCTCTGTAGTCACATGAGTATGCAGCTTCACATCTAGGTGAAGCTCCTGGTGTGACATCAAGCATACATGTGCTCTGAAAAGCTGGGTCATTGATCTTCTGCCTGCCTTTTGTGGGCTGAATGTCCATCCACGCAGTACCTGCCGGTGGCTAGACACCGAGCAGGCTTGCATGGTGCTCCTGGGCAAACTGCTGAGTGTGACTGTTGCTCAGCTGCCTCTCACACTGTGTGAGAAGCTCCTTATGCTGCGGGCCTATCATCCACAGGTATCCCTTGCCTTTTTCAGGGAGCTGCATCCAGTACTCCTGCAGGGTGCCTGCTTGTGCAGGTGACACAGGATGAAATAAGATGAGCCAGATGGCACGGCCAGGCTGGTGAGATCAGCTGCAATAAAGGGTGCTTTGCACATAGACCCTTCTCAAATGAGCAGTTCCAACAACCCCAGGCCGCCCAGCCAGTGTACCAGATGAACCCAAGACATCTCAAGGCAACTTGATGCTGGAGTGACTTCTGCAGTAGTAAAAACTTGTCCTATAAGCTGCAGTTCTATCATTGTGTGCTCATGAGACCTATTGTAGCCTGTGCTACCCGCAATGTGCTACTGTGGACAATGCAGCCCAATGTTATACCCCAGACCAATTAGTTCCATTGTAGAGGGGCTCTGCCACCTGAGGCACACCTCTGTGGTAGCAATGAACACAGCAATGTTCACAGTACATCTGAAACCGGATGTTTTACTTGAATGCTACGATCAGGAGTACGTGCGCACTTTGGTCGATTCAAGATTGGCTAAAATGCTTGTAAATGATTGTTTGATTTGTTGTGATTATTGTGACTGTACGCCTGATGCAACTTGCTCTGTAGCTCTGGAAACGACAGCTCTAATGGAGGGAGCTCCACAAGAACAGATATTTCAAGTGGCTAGCGATAACAGGTCCTGGAATTTATTTGTACGGAAAAAGTGGGACAAAGACAAATTTCTTGACTGCCAGCCACGCTGGGCATGAATGCAACCTGACGGTTTCAATCCGAAACACAATTGAATGCAAACCGAAGAATATCAAGGCTTGACATAAAATCCTATTCTCTCATGGCTTCTGCGAGGTATTCTGTGAGACTTGCGTCCTCGGCCTGATGAGTGGTCGTCAGCTTGCGGGCTACATCTCCAACTGCAACGGAAACTCATTTTGCACAATTACAAGCAGGCCCAAAACGATCTGATGTACAGTACTAACATGACTGTGAAAGTTTCTTAATCTCTAGATAGTACTGAGCAGCTTCTGCCGCCATCTCTTCAGGCGACCTTGGCTTCCGCTCCTCGTCTATGTTCCCCAGTGCTCGCCTGCACAAACGCCAGCTGTCCTGTTGAACCAATCATTTTCCAAGCTTTTAACCTTGTAAGCTACCAAATCGTAGCAAGTCCACTCCCGAATCAAATGGACCAGAGCAGGGAGTAAACAATGACCAAAACCAATGGCCTACAAGTCGCAATATTGACCTTGATCCCAACCCACATGTCCTCACAACAAGCACACCATAATAATTCAGAAGTTAAGGTGTGACACCATGCACGGGACAAGTCAATCTTGCCCATCTTCATCGACAAAGCTGGTCAGGAAATTCCTTAATCATGCAAAAAAAATTACACATAAAACACGACTGGAAACTCAAGTCTACAGGACGGGACACAAGTCAGGCAATAGTGCCTAGGCATAGTTACATCAGATTGACGCAGACTTGAAGCTTGTCCCCCTCCCTGTGGAAGTGCAGGTGATCTGGCATACAGTTGACGGAGGAGTGCACAGATTCTTTCACACTTTTAAAGATGACATCTTGCCTCCATGATTGCCCCTCAGCAAGCACACAGCCCACGCTAGGTTGCCTGGCCACCTGGCAGATCTTCACAGTGCATTAAACAAGGGAATCAGAACAACTAAGACTGTACAGATGCCGATCAATGATACAATGTTTCAGCAGACAGGGTTTCCCTTACATTTTGACAAATGCATGAACCCAAAAAAGCACACTGTGTTCAGCCTTACCATCACTCGGCGCTCAGTGATGTCATATTGATTGAGTAGCCATGGTGCTGAGAGTGTGAGTATGAGGCACTCAGGATCACAGTGTATTGGACTGAATCAATAGGCAGGGCACCAGACCCTCCAGGACAGGACAAAGCTTTTTGTTTCAAGGGGGCAGTAAGTGAGGGTGGCCTCGGAAGCTTGGTGGGCATGCAGGTAGTTGTCTAAAAGTGGTCAAAGCTGCAAATGAAAGGCCCATGGACCGCATTCTGCATGACTGATGTCTAGTACTTACGACTTTTTAACCAGGGAAGCAAAGGACACGAGATAAGAAACGTTCAAGGGCGGGGATTTCTTGCCCAAAAAAATGGAACATGACGCAATTTTTTGCTCTTTGTGGACAGAATACCGCCCTGCCTGCTGATCTAATGCGGTATTGTCTGTATGAAAGGTGCAGTGCGGCTGCCAAGGCAGGTGTGGACACTAGTAAGGAATCCAAAGAGCATCGCATGAAGAGAGTTCCACAAGGAGAGGCAAAAAGGTAAGTGTCCAACAGAAGAGGGGATATCCTGGTTGTTAGGACTTGAAAAGCGCCAAATCCGTAGTGGATTCAATTGAATGTTGACCTTAATCATATCCTACAAATAGTGGGTCGTGGTGTCGTGATTTATCATTCAACAGTGGGGATGGCTGTCGATGACAGCAAGAACATGGACGTGCCGATGATGCATCCAGTAGACATCCCGGGTTTGGGGCATTCAGACGCAGTAAGAATTTCCAACTCGTTGCACGTGCAGCAGTAATTACGTTTGAGCCCAAGTGGTGAACAAGTGAGATAATGCTCATACTCAATTTGGCGGCATGCTTGGGTTGCATGAGGCGATGCAGCAGGCGTTTAACGCTCAAGTATCACGATTTTACGTGGCCATCGAGACGCACCCTGTTTTACACCCCCATGCCCACTGCAATCGCTTCAAAACAAATCTCACTTGTACTCTATGGTGTCAAGTCGACGTAGCGTGTCTTGGAACGGGTGCGAGGGGTGTTGTGTGAGCTTCTTGTGGCTGTGTGAGTGTTCAGGTCCGTTGAGAATTACACCGTTTTTGAAAAGTTCAAGCTGACACAGGAACAAGAATCTGTGGCAGAATCGACTGACTTGGATGAGCTCAGCACGCTCAGCAGAGTCTGCTTTCACACATTCAAATCATAACATCCTAATCTATAATATGTTGCCAGCAACGACCCCTCAAGCACTCTGACTACTGCGCTGTCCATCACTGCACGCCGAGTGCGTTGTTATGGGGTGTGTGCTGGACAGCCCCAGACCCGGGATATCCGGGAGCGTAGCATGGCAAGCAAGTGCGAACAAACAAGCTGGGTCACCAGCGTGACGAAGTGAGGTGTAAGGTTTCATGCTTGCGCGCAGTAGTGTAGGAGAACCAGCACAAACACCGAATCTCGAGTTAGCAGAATGAGCGTATGCAAGAAGGAGAGTCTAGAAGGTGAGGTTCGTGAACAAGGAGACTAGTTTGTCTTTGATTGGAGGCAACAGGCTTAAATTCCAGCTTTTCTTCGGCTCTGATGCTCGAATGATCGGCCACAGGTTCCAAGGAGTACAATTTCCGTCTCGTCTGACCGGACTTGCACAAAATTCCAATTGAGTCAACTGTGTCAAATCCAGATCGCCAAAACCGTCAGCCTTTAAGCCTCAATGTTGTAGCTCTTGGTGTTCTCAAACCGGAAACGTTTCGCAATCTAGTATACTTCTGGCAGTTTCCGAGGATGGATGACAAGCGTACGCTTTTCGGCACTCCGTTTCTTCTGCTTCCGCCACATCGATCCGGTCATACACTTTGTCATTCGGCTGATAGTCCTGAAAGAATCTGGGCAGGCAGTGGATGTGTACGTGTGGTACTGTCTGCCCCGCAGCTGGTCCATCCTGAACATGACGCACAATGACAAAGGAACAGCAGACTAGCATATAGCCGCACACAAACCAAAACCTGTGCCTTCAACGCCTTCAAAGCCATAATGCGGCTTTCCCGTTGCTTGTACTGTTGTACGACATCCTGAGAGCTAGCTGATGAAGTACATTGTTTCATGCCAAGCATATGAAGGCTGAGTCATTGGTTGAAAGTTCCACATGCCTTCAACAAAAGGACTTAACTCTCAGGCATGCTGAAGTCTTGCCTGGGCGTGTTTCGAGGGATGCAATCAGCCTACAGATCTTTGACTAGTCAGGCTTCAATACCTGAACCACATAGTGTATCCACAACGCTATAACTGACCACTACAAGCTATCAGATCCGTACTGCAATCCCTCAGAATTATACAGGGACAGCTCGTCTGTCAGAGCAATTAAAATACAGGTACAACTTCATAATCGTCGTGCGTGCATCGACGATTATACTTGAGGCTACATAACACATGACTGAAGCAATGATCCTACTAAATTTGGTACCTGAACCCACACGGAAATCGTGAGGTGTACCACGAGCGTACAGGTCTGTTGACAGTTGCACTGTTTGAAAATGTAATAGCTGACTTGGACGAGAATCAACAGAGTAATTGTCCAGTTGATCTGGGTACTCAGCAGATTCTTCCTTCACACAGTCAAATCACAACAAACCAATCTGTACCATGACCCCGACCACCTCTGAAACACTTTGACTGCTGCATTTTCTTCACTTGTTGTCATGGGTTGTGTGTCCCATGGCACCAGGCCCAGGACAACACTCAAGAGTGTCGTCGACCACAGCACAACCATCTCAAGTAAAGGAGACAAAGCCAAAATTAACTCAGATGTATGTACCCACATGGTGGTGTGAGGCCACGTGATTGGTTTCATTGGTTTGTTGTAACTGTAATCGTATGCATGTGGAAATATCAGCTTGCCTTGGGGAGGTAATTCATGGTCGCCATAGGTGAGATCCCACTCAGAGGCTGTCGGCTCTGTGTGGGCCACAAGGGAGTGCCATGTGCACTCCTAAAACCTGGTGTACTCTTGGGGAACCTGGTTCAGCCACTACTACAGCACTCAGTACTGTGCTATGGTGAAAGGTTTGATGAACCTGTCAAATCGAACAGCTGGGATGGAATTCTGCTTCAGTCAAAGTAGCTCACAGCTAGGTATCTTTAGATACAAAGAAGTTGTCATCACAAGTGCTCAGCGATTTTTTTTATTGACTCTTAAACTAGGTGTCTGCGAGTGGTATGGAGGATCTGTCCAACACTGGACTGGTTCAATGACGAAAAATACCTGAAACTGTACAGATTGAGCACAACTGTGGTTGCTGGGAAGGCGTGGACTACTTCTTGCTGACACCGGAGATGCTGGTTTGTGGATGTCAAGATTTGTACAAGGAACACGTAGCTAGTTGCTCTGGGGGAATGGGTTACCTGGATAACAAGAGACATGGAATCAGCCCCATGAAACTTTTGCATGCAGGCGGACACTTTTTGCGCGAGGAGCCATAAGTCGCTGACTTCGTCGCTGGAAAGGTCTTGGAAGCGCGAAACAACTCTCGTTGGACTTACCAGCACGTGACCTGCCGCATCGAAAAGCAAGTCAGTGACGGTGTAGCTGTGAAGATGACGTGCTCACGTGTTCATGCAGGCATCAGTTGGCTTGTGAGCCTCTCTTCACGAGGTCCGAACTGAGGAATGTAGAGGGAGTGCTGTGGCGTGTGATTTCTAGACGTCTTTCGAGCGCAGTTGCGAAGATGTGGTGGACGAGAGTGTCAACGCAACGAGAAAGAGTGGCGAGAGGGGATTTTCTGCACAAAAACTTGTAGTAATGCCTTAGCAAACTCTTTCAAAGGGAGTTCAAGTCGATATGCGGGGTACATCGAATTGTTTGGGATAAGCTTTGCCAGCTCTACCAATTTTTTAGAGGAAGGGAGTCGGGATGATGATGTCGCTCGTCATATCGTATTTGATGCCACAGCGAACAAGACAAGTTTATAATTGAAAACGATTGTACACAGAAACTTGACGTTAATCTCTGACTGCATGCAACTGCAGTTCCATTCACTGAGCTGTTGTTAGCGTTCCGGCGTGATAATACTGAACGGCCAATCTTGAGAGCTGATACCCAGTCACTTGCTTACAAATGCTTCGGACGCTTATCATGAAGCAGAAATAATGAATCCAGATATCGGTTCGAAGTTGTTTTGGGAGTCTGGACTGAAGTACGTTGCTAGCTTCCAGCTCGCGGTATATCCTAAACAAAATAAACTACGTGCTGAGTGGAATTACATACCCGGAGCAATTGGCTTCAGGTTGACAAACGCAAAGCTCAGAGGCGATGCCGCAAATGCGTGACTCCGAGGGATTGTGAACCGTCCAAAGGAGAGCACCTGCGGTAATGGGGACAATCAACTGCGTTTACCCTGAGTTTCAGTCACGACAAAATATGAACGTTGTAAAGTCAAGGGAATCTGTTTAGAGGCTGTGAGGTATTGTGTTTGAGAGTGAGGCTACACCTCTGGTAGAACAGTCAGATCTGCGTGAACAGCCATCGAAGCCTGAACGCGATCAGGCACGTAACTTCTGGAGCAGAACAAGTAACTCCGCGAAATACGTGCAAATATGAAAGGCATGCAAACTCAACCGTTGAATTGACAAGTGCGTGAAACAAAAAGTACCATCTGGTCCTCTCTTCACAAGCAAAGGAAAATTTTAGATTTATAAGTGCCGAGATTGCATGAAGCTTTGTTTATTCCGAGGGCTTTTGAATCAGGTCTGAGTTGTGTTGGTAAACGCGTACTGGTAACGACCTAGCGTATGCATGCCGTGGTTCTCTCCTCTTCATGCCATATCTTGAATGGAGATGTGAACTCCTGCTGATCTGTTACACATTTTGAGAGCCCGGCGCTAAACTAGACCAGACTTGCAGTTTTCGGGAGCGGCCAGGCAAGATTGTGTTTAATTGATGTCTCCCTCACCTGCAGCTGGTACAAAGCCATTTAGTACCACAATTACTGAACTGCAAGAGTATTTTTGATATCAATTTTTTATCATGGCTTCTGAAGCTGTGCATCCGGGTGCCATTAGTCGAGATGGGAATGCCGTAGCTAATTACTTGTCAAGCGCGAAAGCTGCTCCAGAGTGGCCATATATCCTAGTCGATCTCATCTTGAAGGTGTTACATCGTTTTAGTTGCAGCCTGCATTTTATTGTCCACCCACATGTCGAGTTTCAAGGCTTCTAGCTCAGTCATTGTTGCCTCACAAAATATTGCCTATACGACACTGCGAGTTTGCTTCCAGGGATTCACGATGTTTTATTATCTGTTCTGCACATGGTTCACGAGCAATTTCATTATCAATTTCGTATCAACCACTGTGCTCATCGTGGTGGACTTCTGGTACACAAAGAATATTGGCGGACGTCGGCTTGTCGGAATGCGTTGGTGGCAAGTGCCATCAACAGATGGTTCAGTTGGAACAACATGGAGGTTTGAGCACCGCGGCATTGATGAGGTACGCACATTGCGCTCCACGGAGTAAACGTCATTTTTATGCTAATTCAAGCACCTATGGATTGGAACTTACAATATTAATGCTTTGTAGCCCTCATATCGGCCTTCAAAGGTTGCTTCATCGCAATTCTGGGGGTTTTTGATCGTGATGCAGCTATTTTGGGGGGCCATGGCTGTCCTATCAATCCAGTCACCAGGATTCCTGATTCTCTGCGGAATGGGCTTCACGTTCGTGTTCACAAATATCAACGGCTATTGGAAGTGTAAGACGTGGGCAGGTTCCAGCCTATCAGCAGAACAGCAGGAAAGCTTGAACGTAGCAAGTGCTGTCGGGGTTTCTAATATCCCAGGAGCGGATGTCTTGCTACAAGCACAAGCCCTCCAAGTACGTTAATAACCGTTCTTGAAAGTTGCATAATAACACTTCATGCTCTTTCATATCGTCAAGAGCACCGCTTATCTGCTCATGCGAACAGCTGTGACAACTTGAGCGCTTTGCACAATCACAATAAGTGAATAAGAATGAAGGACGGGACAGTCCGCTAACGTCCAAGATTGAGAACGGCAACCGATGATATCTTGTGTACTCTTAGTCGAAGAACTTGTAAACTGTAACGTATCAGACGTAATCGTTCCCTGATCTTACGAGTGATCGCACCTGTAGAGGCTGTCAAAGGCATTTTCACAGAAATAATCAAGCACAGATAACATTGGATACACCGAACGTCGATAAGTTTAAAACAAGTTGAACAGAAGAGGATGTCGGACTAATTCCAGTTCGTTGCCTTGTACCGCAAATGTAGCTTGTTGCCGCAGCTTTCACCAACTTTTTTTTTGCTACTTTCATGGGAGTCCATGTATGTAATGGCTTTGCTGGTGTGAGGCTATCTTTTTGCTATGGCGTTGCTTTCATTTTATTGCATGGGGAGTGCTGGGTAGCAAAAGCAGTTCAGTGTGCATGGGTTACCCATAGCTGAAACAGATTAATGCGCATTCCAGATTGTGAGTGAAGGGACAGAAAAGGGGCCGCTAGATTTTTCATAACATGTGGTGGCAATTTTCCCTTACAAATCTTTTCCTTGGGAAAACGATTTCACCTTCCCATTCTGATGCGGTCCCGCACACATGTCCTGTATGCATATTGTGTGGTGAATGAAAGCAAGTTGAGATTTAGAAGCTATTATGCGTCATGGGGCTGTAAAATTGGGCTGGAGCCCCTCTGGACATCAGATTCTCGTATCTCCCTTTCAATGTAGAGTATGTAAGCCCCCATTTCAGTTACTAATGTGGAGAAATGAGGGCTTGTCTAGTGGTTAAAGTGCATTTCATAAAAGAATACAGTTAATATTTGGTTCACCATTGTTTGTCACCATGCTATCAGGCGATCTTATGAAAACCAGGGTACTTCTGAATGACATGTACAAGAGTACTTTGGCCTTTCTTTTCACACGCTAATTTTTGCACTTTGAATACTCAATTTCTGTTGTAGCAACTGAGTTACAAGCTGCTCAAAGTCTATACATTTTACTGAATATGTTCAGTGAGGATTCTTGAGCGATTGATCAGCACTGAGTTCCGTGGGTTTGGGTCTGAAAGGCTTGCAACAAGGGCGAAGTGAAATAATCTATGTATTGGGTATTGAATTACATATATTTGAGATCCTTGGGTGTGCAGGGGGCTCTTCAATCAGGAACCATTCCACAAGGGGATATTCCACCTGGCGTATTTCAAGGGTCGGCTCCAACAGGTCCAGCTGCAGTTTAATGAGCGCATGCACCCTTCTAGTTAGCCAGCACTGGTGGCTATGACATGGAGCGTTTTGAATTGCCTGCTGTTGTGTTGATACTAGCACCCCGAACTCACCGGCTGCTTGTTTGTAATGCGCTTTGACTCAGCTAGTATTTCGAATGACTGCTCACCATTATTTTAAATGTCTTGTATGCGTAAGCACTCCTGGCTGTGAACCCGATGGCGTGTAATTTAGCCAAATCACCTCGCATGCTCTTCATTCGGAGGTTGAACCGAGCACCCACGATGACAGTATCTGCAGTTCTTGTCATGCGCTTCTGCACCACAATTTCCCAGTAGCTAAGCAGTAATTAATCTTTCCGTGCATTTGTGGTGCATGCCACGAACAGTGGATTGCGCACGCTGTGAGTGTCAAGTCCACCCAGCAGTGACGAAGCCTAGGCATCCTGTTAATAAGCCGTTTGTAGCCGGTCATCGGAACATTTTAAACGTTGTTGGTTATCACTCACTTCACGACGTTGCGAAGCATCGGCAGGTATCACGAATTGTTATCGCTACACATTTACTCTGGTATCGAAGAAATAGTCTCGTGCTTGCTGTTGAGGGTACAACATGTTGGTCAGCAAAATCCGAATGGTACTAGAGTTTTGAATCATTTGATAAGAATTGATGTTTGGAGGGCATGACACGCGCAGGTAGCAGTTCAGAGCTAACGTAACAATTCTTGCACCTGCACTCGATTCAAAGAAATGTTATGTCACTTACTTTCTTGATATTCGTGGAGTGAGCGCGTTTGTGGCAGCATGTGATCAGGCATCCAGCGGGGTTCGTGCTGGGTTCCCAGGTATGGCTGTTTGACCCAATTTGAATCCGCCTTGGTTTATGTCTTCCAAGAAGACTCTCCCACCCTCCTAAGTGCTGCAACACACCTCGCGCAATGGTTCACAAACACTGTTCAACACCATATATAATTCGGCAAAGTTTGACTGTGTTTGATCTTTGTGCGTACACTGACGTTTAGTTTTAGGGAAGAAGGGAGAAGTCTTGGCAGCACTCTGATACATCAAAACCCAGTTCAACAGTGTGTATAATTAGTTTGAAACAAACATTTGAGCCCAGAAGCCGTCGTAAATTACGGACAGAAGTTGCTGCTTGCCGTACAAAGTCAGGTTCTTGAAAAACAACGGGCCTCCATCTGGATCCGTAGTCTTGTTAACCATGGACCTACTGGAGGAGAGACGACGCAGTTTAACGAATGTGTGTTCCAAAAAAATGTCAAAGCTTCAACGTCGCGGGTTGCTTGCTTATAATGAATAAGACTTTTTGTCCACTTCCCAACATATGAAAATCCAAGTTGCAGAGAATCGAAGAATTCACATCAGCTCTAGAGAAGAAATTTTTGCGCCCATTGCAGAAACAAGCATTTAACTGCTGTTCGAAATGCTGTGATTCTGGAGCAGGCGCAGTTGACTTTCATAAGTGGTACGTTGCGGCTAGCAATGCGCCCGCTTACTCTCGCGACCCATCACGACGTACAATAGATATACACGAATTGAGGACAATGATAATGTCACAGTGTTTAACGCTTTGATTATTTGTCGTTTTGGTGTGCAGCTTGGACTCGTGTCAAGGGAGAGTGAGAGCGGGTGAACAGATCGCCAATGCCTCACTGGAAGACTTCAGCAATAGAATCGCAAGATGTGTAACCCGATGCCAAGATGTAGCAACTGATGCACAAGATAATTCTGCAAAGGCTCAGGTATGTGAATTTAAATTGGTGGTGTGGATTTGAGCAGTGACCTTGTCCCTGCGTAGGAACAGTTCCCGGTACTTGTGTGCCCGCAACGTGATAGGTGTCACAGCGTGTTTATCGATATACTTCTTATGCCTATGAACGATGTGCAGAAAGATTTCGCTAACTGTGCAAGCGGTTGCTTTGCTGAGTATGAACAGAAGTTGCCGGGAGTAATTCAGCGCATTGAGAAGGAGCTAGCCTCTCTGTAGTGCTTCAAATCCTTCTCAAATATAATTGATCAGTTTTCCCCCCATTTGACGTCTGGCAATAGTTCGGATACGATTCTTTGAAACCATACCATGCACTCACGACAAGTTTGGTTCACAAATGTAAAGAATTTACATGGGTGTTACCAACACATCCCAGGAGAGACTAGCCGCCATCTCAGAATTGTCTGATGTGGTTCAGAGCATCATCAGGGAAGAAAGTTAGCATCGGAGAATCGTGCTACCACCAAGTAAATGAGAACCTTCAAGACGATTTTACAAATGAGGTGACTGTTCAAAACTGTTGACTGACCAAGTTTTCGACGGTACAAAGAGAAACTTACCATGTTCTGAAATCAGGATCACTTCTGGCCAAAAACTGCCTGATCACCAAGCTCTTGACCAGCCATGCCTTCTTCTAATACTTTTTTGAAAAACATTTCTAGTGTCACTTCCCCATATGACGGTGTTGCAGCAGCATCATATTCCCCAGTTTTGGCATCATATACCAACATGCTCTCTGTTGCATAGTACTTACCAATGCGGCCAAACTCAGCTGCTTCCTTGAGATTGGGGAACAAATTTCCCAGATTATCTAAGCTACCTATAACAAAATCCATTATACCAACAGGTACATTCAACGTTCTAGGCTCCTTGCCAAGAAGTCCAAAGAGCAAGTCAGCTTGTTGAACAGGGTCCAACGCTTCACCAGGTCCTCCAATTGGGAGTACCTGCAACAGTGAGCAGGCGCTTGTTGAGTGAGAGCTTTGTCAAATTAATTATCTCAAATATAGTGCGCTCGCACCTGATTAATCTTGTTCTCCTCTGTGACACAATCTGCCATGAATTTGGCCAGGTCTTCCTCCGATATTGGCTTACACGAAGCCAAATGACCGTCTCCAAACATGACGTACGGGCCTCCTTTTTTAACTGATTCTACTTGACCTGCTAGCGACTTGAAGAACGCAGTAGGCCGGACAATGGAGTATGTTATTCCGTTAGTTTCTTGCAGCTCGGCCTCGAACTTCAGCTTGGCTTTCTGGAACTCGAGAAGCGGTTTCTGAACGCAAATTGCCGATAATAGAATGAAGTGGCTCGCTCCTGAAGCCACGGCTGCATCCAAACAGTTCTTGGTTGCCTACAAGTGGATCCAAGTTTGAAAACGAATCTGGGTCCCATAGCAAGGGTGCCCAATTCCTACAGCCCTGTGCATCGATACCAAAGCCCAGGTGACATTCATAGCAAAGTGTTTTTTCACCTTGTGTCTCTTACCTGATAATCGATAAGCCAAGAGTCCTTGATGCCGCCCGTCCGTGATGCCAGGCAACATACAGCCACATCTACTGGGCTATCGAACACATCTTGCTTGATTTTAGATACTTCTGTCACATCTGTGAACTTACATTGCGCATCAGGGAACATGGCTTCAACATCACTCTTGGTTTGTTTCCCTCCAATACCTGACCTATCTCGTGCAACAGGCGTAACTTGAAAACCCCGAGCAATCATTTCTTCCGTAACTTTCTTTCCAATGTATCCTGTAGCACCAAATACAGCAACGGATATTTCTGATGGGGGCTTCGATCGGTAGTCTGTACTTTTGGCATGGCAAGTGGTCGTTCGTGACACTCGCGCGACCGAGCGCTGCGAGATGCTAATGGACGCCTGCAAGCTCAAGCCACAGTGAGCGATTAATGGTATGGTAGTTTCTCGGAGGAACTAGAAACTGCAATTGTTGAAAAAGTCGATGCAACATGGGTCAAATAGCATCAGCAAGCGTGGCAAGTGCGAACACCAATTCTGTGAAGCACCCTGATCTGATGCTATGAGAAAAATACTGCCAGTTACATATTCAAAATTTTATGAGGTAAAATGTAATTATGACTCCATTTTTCTCGCTTAGCAGTAACTGGACAAGCTGTACAGATCTCCATCCATACCTGTCTCGTCGCAAGAGCACTTTGATTCAAGTGCTGACTACGAATAGCGCAGCCAGGTCGACATCGCTCGCGTAACAAGTGCTTATGATTGAAACAAGCACTCTTTACACGCATGTCTGCTCGTATTCCAGAGGCTGTGGCGTTCAATGAGAGAATGCTAATCAGATTCGATAGCCGAAAATCAGGAGTACTTCTGGGCGCTCCCAACACAACAAAGTCCCAAGCTTTTTGAGTGTACTGTGAATGTTTTCTCGTAGAGTTTCTTTTTCGAGTTGTCATCTCTCATCCTTGTCATGACCATCTGAGCGTTTGCGAATCTGCTACGGATTCGCACTTAGCCACTGGCATGCACACATGTGTACACCCTGCATCTTTGTTAAAGGCAATGTGGTTCCACTGCCCTGAGCGCCGTGCCACTACTGAAACAGGGAAGCATGTGAACTCCCGTACGAGCCTAATGGTCCTCTGTGGTCAGGATCTTCTTCAGCTAGTTAATTCAGTCTCAACATAGTTTCGCCAGTGTACAAGCGTTTCCGGAAGGAAGAGGTTTAGATTGTGGCGCCATGGCATCCGCAGTTTCCAACAAATCATTATTCAGAAAATTTTCTGGAGCAGCACAGCCAAGAGCTGCGTGTTTTATCGGTGTAAAAGGAAAGATAGCAAGGAGGACTGGATCTCCGGACACGCAAAGTGATACGGTGGGTAGATCAATGTGGTATATTCTCGATTTTAAATCTCATAAGTGGCTCATTTCATGCATCTCATCTATGACTTGTTTATGCAGCTGAACTTGACAAAAACATCAGCTTTCTCTGCCAGCAGCCCGGCACCAGGAACCCCGTATGCGCTAACGGATGACCAGCGTCGCTCACTTCAATATAGCGCAGTTTCTTTGAGGCGCTGGGGATGGGCCTCTTTCTGGCTGCAGTTAGCACTATCCTTGACGTCAACGGGGATTGTTCTGTTTAGCGTGGCTTTCACAGCATCCGTAAGGTTCCAAACTCGAGTATCGGCTGAATTTTGCTGGGTCGAATTTCTCTCGTCATATTACCTTATTTTATAGCTCTTAGTTGAGGTTCCCAAAGTAAATTCTCGATGCTGGGGATTGCTTCGATTATGTGACTTGCACCTTCACAGAACCTTCAGGGAGTCCTCACAGTTGTAGCTAACCATTGAAACTATTTCCTTCAGAATGGACCCCGCATATCACTGTACATGGTTCTATTTTCAATTGTGGCCTCCTACTTCTCAACGTTCTGGGCGTATGGTTACACCCGCCTTTCGCGGAAGCTGATGGAGTTTTCGGAGGCTTTAGATGATGAAGACGTGTCAAACAAAGGAGTGAAGAAAAAGGATGTCAAGCAGACGCTTCGTAGTGGGCTTTCCATCAATGTTGTCGGGATGGGCGCAGCGCTTCTTGGTCTGCAAGCCATGGTTGGTATGCTGGTGCGTGGACGCTGAATTAACCCTATTGGACTATACAGCTCTGTATAGTCTCGTTTTACTTCTTTCACGTACCATTGCTAGTGCCTTCGATATGCGATGATTCCACGCTGGTTTCTCTGCAGGTAGCTAAAACATTAACAAGCGCATCTGCAAATCCTTTCTTTGCAAATACCGCATCCAGTCAACTAAATCCCGTGCTGGCGATCGACGTGTTTCTTGTTCAGGCAGCTACGAACACTCTCCTATCCCATTTCAGTTCTCTAGTCGTGTGCTTCTTGCTCTTGCGTGCGGTTGACCGCTAAGAGTGTTGCACTCAGAAAAGTTTGCGCTTCAAATGCTGCGTGAATGCTTTCGCCCAAGAGAACCAGCACCGTATTCTGTTTACAGCCATGCCAAGTGCAGCACATAGCAGCCCTTGCGGTACTAGGTGTATAAACCCAACTCCATTCACCCCTTTTTGACCTTGACCTAGGACCGGACGCCATATGATCAATACCAAGGCATTAAAACACGTGGCAACCCGTTGTAACAGTTATCTTTGTGTGTGAACAGAGTTTACAAACCAGCCAGGGTGATTATTGGTGGAGAAGGTGGAATACTGTGCGAACAAACACTGGCCAGGTGACATAGCCCAGTGGAATGTGCTTAGATCCAGCATTTTCTTGAAACTGGTTCAAGTTCAGAACTTGTCGAACGTCTGACATTAGAACGGGCCAACCTAGGGCGGGATCATGCACTTGATCTTCGATCATTTTCAGTACATCTTGAACTTTGATCGCAGCTTCTGACGAAGGTGGTGTGCTGGGGTGGTTAGCGTGTGGATCAGGCAATTTGCCCACAAACAATTTTACTTGTACGGTAGGGGTTAACCACGAATCGTCCAACGCTTGAATTTCAGAGCTTAAACCTTCCGTATCGCAAGGCTTCTGAACAGCTTCTACCACAACCAGTACCGGCTCACTTGCTTCCTCGCACAATTCACCCTCACCCCTCTTTCCATCAGGGCATTTCCTAGGCGGGTTGCGACCTGCACGACAAATGAGAACCCTGAAACGGCGCTAAGCAGCGTAACGCGGTTCTCATGCCTGAGCTACCCTTAAGCACCAATGCGACTCCGGTGTGACATGACTACGCAAGACTGCATTTTAAGGCAGGTCCTGACGATCTGGAACCCTTCACGCGAGTGGAAGACATAGTTCCCACTTTTCAACTGCTTCAAATAGTTCATGTGCTTGTTCATGTAACAATACTGCTCCATCCCTGAGAGGATCTCAAGAAGGGAAGCACACAGCACCGGCATGTACCGTTTAGTGACGGATGCAATTCAAGCACATTTCAGGCATCAACCCAGCAACTAGGAGTAATAAGCTCATCTTGCACTGGTTTTTTTGGATCTTTAAGCAGTAGGATCGGCCACGGATTTCAGCAAAGTAAATGGTACTCGAAACATGGATACCAACGCCGCACTAGCGATAGTCCACCGCATCTGGCAGCTTGAGTCAACGTCACCAAACCCAAGGCACAGTAAATATGCTTCATTCACTCTGCATAGCACCTTTAAACGGCACCGCACAGGCCATGCTTGCGCAACCCAGTGGGTGCTTCTCATGCCTGTGCCACCGCCACACCTCACTCCAGACACGCATTCGAGTTATTGTTAAACGAATCTAAAATATAACGTGCACCAGCATAGCTACAAGACGCCAACGCGTGCCGCACCTGACTCAGAGACAATTTCGGTCAGGA
>JAULKQ010059148.1:0-23499 GCA_032356285.1 Smithsoniella earleae | reverse complement strand
TGCTTGGCTGTTGATTGTTGGGGAATGATACCGAGCGTGTTAATGTTTGCAACGCGATATAAAATTTCCGCTTTTGAGGTGCGCTGCTGCTTCAGTGTACTTTTGTGCAGTGTTTTTCTGTGTTCAGGTGTAGCTTTTTGGTACGTTCTAAGATGAGCCTCAACACACGCTAACCGACTTATTGTCTCTACAGATAGGTTAAAGTGCCTCATAATGTAATGCCTTTTCGAATACAATTCTTAACGGCTTCACATGGCGTTTACATATGCCAAGAATAATGAGCCTCTTGCGGCTTTTTCACTTGCGACGTTCACCATTTTTTCGCGTTTAATGTTCACTTTTTCGCCTAGGAGGCAGATGCTCTGAATAATGGATGTCAAGAGCAAGACCGCTCTCAGTCAAGAGTTGGGACTCGCTCAGCCCCAGATACTTCCTGTTCGCTTCATTTCGCCTGCCTGTCGAGTTTGAAGTGTCTTTTTCAAGCATTCTAATTACTATCTTACGTGAAAGCTGTACTTTCTTTATATTTGCTTTGTCATGCTCTTCATTTTTGCAGATGATTTGGAAGGAGGCACTTTTGTTTATTCGTGCCGGCCAAGACTCAGGAACACGCTGGAACACAGAGGCATTCAAGATCTAACGTTCAAGTATATGTACTGGTTGGTATTTCGGATACAGTGACTCTTAACTTCAGTCCCTGCTAGCACTTATAATTGGAAGTGAAGTGCCATGATCAGAACAGCATTCAAGTAGACTTTGTGAATAGGAGTCTGGGTAACGTGGAGTATTTGCAGTTGATATTGAACAGTGTGCATTCGGAGTTATAGAGAACCTTGTCATGGCCATTTTTGAAATCAATTAGTAATTGTGTGCTTCCTTATAATTAAGCTAAAGCTTACTCATTATGTATGTCTGACTTGCAATCGTGCCTTGAGTTAGTTGAATAAAGCATGTCAACGTTTCCTAGTGATACCGGTTGAATGAATATTCAACTTCGCTGTACATTGACAAATAGCCCTGACAACAAGGTGTCAGGGACCAACTACACCAAAAAAAACGGTGTTCTCGCATTCATCAGCATCTGCATCTCACGGTATTTCCATATCGCTCTTGCCCTTTTCACACCTTTGTCGCATCTGGGTGCCAACAACTTTACCGCCTCACACACTGATATATCGATATGTTATCGCTTATTGCGCACTCCCATCCTGCAGCCTCACTATTTTTTTTCCTTGCGCACATCCCTCCACTAGGTCATGGTTAGGGTCTGTTTCCCCCCCATCACTATCTTGACCATCATTACCACTCGTCCAATACTGGAAAGTTAAAGTTAGGGATGTGTTCATGAGACCGGTACCAGTGGTGTCAACTGGGGCAGTAATGTTGCACCCATTTTTAGCGAAATATTCCTTAAATCTAACAATGTAACTGGAGAAATTTCAGCTGTCCGGCACACGGGGTTGACGGTTAACGGACCAGGTCGAGATAGTTGGCTTTGTCGGTGTGGTTGGCGCAAATCGCGTGGGCGCGGCGAATTCCTTGGCCAAGGCGTGGGCGCACCCGTGGGTACAAAATTTTGACTAGACTCTTTATGATGAGGGAGGGACTTCGTATTGACGAGGCTCTCTCATCTAAGACCAACGTGATGTGCACTCAAGTAATTCAATAGCAATTTCTTACAGCCGTATCGCACTTGAGTTTCGAGTCATGAGTGCGTAACAGGAACTTTGATTGCAAGTCAGCAACACTCACATCAGTGCTGCTCAGCGCGCATATGGTTATAGAGCAGACACCCCTTGGTGTCTAGCCTGCAGGTAATATTTTGTATTACCGTTGGCTCGACAATCGTAACATCCTGCGGGAACTCCCTTTTGGATTTCCACAGCACGGGCCAACAATTCGTGCTTTCGCATCTGGTCTGAGGTAACCATGAACATACCTGCCTAGGAGATTTACTTGCTAGCAGAATAAAAACAGAATGTCGCTTCAACCAATAATGGCGGAAGATAGTGAGGTGGTTGGGCTCGCAGCATGTGCTGCAAAGAAGTGCACGAAAGCCTGATTCATAGCATGTGACACAGCAAATTGCAGAGATAACATGAGTACATTATAGGCGAGTTTCTGCTTGGTTTTGCGCAAGACCAGTGGTTTTTTTAAACGATCGAGCGTTTTCGGTAGTACTTTCGTGTGAAGGGAAGTATTAGCTTCTAAACAAAGCTTTACTTATCATTGAAAATGGTTTGGGCAACTTCTGCTGTTCGCCGATGGATTTGTTTGCCTGCCCTATCACACCACCCGTAGACAGCTCGACAGTCGAAGTGATTTCAGCGATAGCATGCCGAACCTGTACATACATCCAACAGCCAAGCCAAGTAAAAAGGTGATGTGACCCTCACTCACAATGAACGTTTTCCCTCCGAGTCAATGTGTTTCAACAACCCACGGGCTGAAGTAGCTAGAGCTAATTGTCCGCCTGACCTGTAGATCTCATGCCAACTTCTGAAAATGAGAAAACTTTACCATGGGCTTGTTGTTTGGTATGCGTTGATGTCCGGTGTAGTGGACATCGAAAGTTGTGGGCAACAAGGATCCCTGGCGAGTTCACTGGAGGGCCGCATCATCACATGAAAAAAATTAACGCGATGGTAATATTGCGCACTCCTGAATCTTAAGCGGAACCAGCTGATAACACAACCCGGATAGTTGCAATGAGCATGCGTTGGTGCCACACAGGTCGATCAGGGTTTGAGCTCCGTCGCTAGGTTTATGACACAAACAGAACAAACTCCTATGTTTGCGGTTGCAAGCGTGTCAAACCAGCGAGGAGCGTACAGACTTGTGCGAATCGTATCTTCGTAAATGGTAGATTGAGATGAACTTCTATTGGCACCTATGAGCTGTTGTGGTATGAGTATTTCTTTACCATATTCAACTGCTCGTTCACCTAGTTGGAAGCACATGCAGTGCCGCAGTTTACTCAAGCGCCGACACACTTGGCTAATACATGTCTCGGGTAGCACCGCATTCACAGTGTAACATACGGTATTGTCAGCACGGTGCATCGGTCGATCACTACGCCCCCATGCAACTCAACTGGGCCACTCACTAAACCACTTGAGGGCTTCAGAGCGACTCATGCACGATGTTCAAGCACTACTTAGCAGCTCGATTTACTGACACTAATCGCCAGGCCAAGATATCATTTTCGGAATATTAAGGATGGATACATAGAATAGTCGGCAGTATCGCTTCACATCTGCAAAACGATGAAGAACGTATCCTTTTCACCATCAGGCATTGCGCTCCATCAGCAAAAATCTGTGCACAAGGGTACCTAGCCAGACTGACGGGAGCAAAGGTCACGTGTGACACTACACTGTACTTCCCTGGCAATCAATGGACACGGTTGCGCTGTTGCAGGCATCCAAAGGTTCTCTTTCACAATTCTCTTTCTCAATCTCATTTGGTACATCTTGTCGACAAAGTCAAGCGCTTTTGTTAGATTTGATGAAACGCTACAATGCTTCGGACGTGAGATATTTGAAATCCTGCACAAAGTATCTGATTTATCTCTTAGTCCGCTCAACTACAAACAACACACAAGTAGCAATCGGATGCTCCGCTAGACAGGGAGTCAGAATATAACGTTGCTTTGGAGTGGGTTAATACTCTCGTGTCATTTGATGGATGTAAAATCTGGGCAGTCTCGTTTGAATGCCGCATCTTTCCGGGTTGTTCATGAAGCGAACTAGCGTCGACACGGAAATTGGACTTCATACTTAGCGTGTAATGAAGGTGCTTAATGTTAGCATTCATCTTTGGAGTCACTTGGTAAGCGCTGCTGTCACTCATGGGGCCCTCACGCATCGAAGCATGCTACTGAAGACAGTTGAAAATGCTACACAAAGTACCATTGCAAAGTCGTACAGCAATAATGCAACACATTCATGTTCTGTGTGATCTAACTTACAAGTAATCGTGAACTTTCTCAAGTCCGTGTGGTTCTCACCTGGAGTAACAGCGGCGGGTTACCGAACGCTGACAAACTCAGACGTGGCTTACTCGTGGATGACATCTTGTCTAACCATGGCTATGTGATGGTTCTAGCTTCATGTATGCACATCCCAACAATGGACAATACTGGCACCAGGTTTTGACAAGATCTGAAATTTCGTGGCAGTGTATGATCAGACAGCTTCTTAAGATGCCTCCTCGCGCGTCTATGCCTTGTCCGTCTCCCCGACATGTGCAGCGAATATCCTCGGTATGTCGGTAGTAATCACGGCAAATTAGTAGTGCACACGAGTGGAGCTTGCAAGTACAGGGATCCAGCAGGTATACCACAATCACTGTTTAGCTGTTTAGCTTTAACTTAGACCAAAGCATCGTCCAATACCTCAAACAGAAGTCATGTACACGTTTCAAGCATTTCTCTGTCAAATGTGAAGGAGCCAGGCGGTGAAGACTTTCGTTTGCATTCTTAAAATCGAGTTTCGTGGATCAACTTGCATAAAATGTGCTGAAAATGATTGATCAACCACACAATGACACTTTGTCTTGCCGGTACAAGTGATCAAGATGCGTGCAGTGAGGAGCCGCACGTAAGCTTCCATCAGCACTGTACACGGCGATATACGGATGACTGCCCCGGTGCGAAGTCGTTACCTTGCTCTCCACATCAGCGTCACGGAATCCAAATTTGAATCCCAGTTCAGCATGGAATTGACATGCGTATCTGTCTAGCAAAGTCCCATGTACTGTTAACTCCGAACTGGTGTTTGTAATGTCAAATTGCAACTTCTTCTAGTTTACTTGTACCCTCAAACATGTTTGAGAGTTTGGCGATCAGGTTAGTGAACTTGAATGTGTGCATTTGATGTCGGGACGTTGTGATGACAACTGCGGAACCTCTACACACAGATCGTGGTTGCTCTGCCACAGACATCAAAGATTTACCCCTGTGAAAATATTGGTGTGCATAGGGCTCTCACTCTTCCTCGGCACAATGAAGGTTTCTGCCGACATGACAGCACAGTAGATCTAAAAAGTGGCATGCATATTTGAACCACCCGGCTTGAACGAATTACCCAACTATATTCTCTTGTCGCACAGTGTTGACGCAGAGTATTTTGAAGTTTGCTTCAGTTTACATACCGCAGAGTGAACTTGGGGGTCATTCGATTGCATGGGACTCTTGCCATCGAAGGAGTAAGAAAGGAGGCTCACAAACTGGAACTCGAAGGTTTCTTCCAATACAAATCAAACTTCATCCTTGCTGTAGCACGGATGGAACATGGTGCCAATAGTAAGATTCGAGCGCTCACGAAAGGTAGGCCGCTAAATTCGATAGATTAACTATTCTTGTCCCTAATGCCACGAGTATTCATCAAAAGGCCGCTGAAAACTATTTAAGCGTACAGTTTTAAACAATGCCGGGATATTGGGCGTCAGTGTTTATTTCGAGGTTAATCGTAATCAAAGTAGCATGTGGCCTATGTTGGAGCCCTGCTTAGAATGTATCGGTTTACTCAGTACAGCAATCATATCGGACGGATCGATGTATCTAAGCAAGTCTACTCATGTGTTGGGTTGGATGAGTGTAAATCATTAGGTATTCCGTACACCCTTGCGGGTCGATGTAGACCTCGCCGATGTTAATATGGAATGATGCCGCAAGCACCTTGGCAGGTGTTAAGTTGCACGTAACACCTGTTAATATCACATACAGAAGATCTGAAAGAAAGAAAGAGTGTAACATGTGCATCGGAGGAAACGTTTTAGCATGCGACACCCAAGCTGATGCTACCAATGTACCTACCGTGGCTGTAGCTCTTTCAAGAGGCCATCTAGCATCTTCCCCCTCGTAACTCATGCGGCATCCTAGACGTACTTCAGAAAACGACATGATCAATGTTAAAATCACGATAATATCTGGAAAAGAAGCCGCACTGCCTTCTCGAGCCTAGAACTTCATAGCACGGCACCAAGAGAGTACGTAAGTCTGCATGCATGCAACCTGTGGCTTTGGTGTTTTTCTATGAGCTCAAGTTCCGGCCGGTATTCACAAGCGCACTGTGCGTTGATGTAGCTGTAGATTTTACTGCGGATACGTGTCCACAATACTGAGAGAGTTTGCACGTTCCTCCCTGAGCGGCTATCGGACCGCCAAACTCCTTCACGATTTAATTGTGTCTAAGTAGATGGGAATCCTCTTCAAGCAAGCGGCATGGGTTCAGGGATGACGTTTCTATGGAGTGGGATTTCGAGTTACATCTTGTAGTGCGCAGACATAGATCTATGTGCACTCTTTGGAGCCATTTGCAGTTGCACGAACACATGAACTGAAGTAAAATAGCCACCTATTAGCGCACTGGCTAGTACGAATCAATTCTTTTTTCTGTTTCAGTCGGTACCTCTGCGGGGCACGAGCGAGTGGGTAACCTGGGGTTTTTGAAAGGCAGTTGCTGCGTGCATTGGCTAGAGTGCATTCTTCCCACTGCAACGCAAGTAGAGTCAAATTCTGCCCTAAACCATCGTAATTTGTAGCATCGCTGTGCAGAGTATTGTAATTTGGGCTTGGAAAGGCATGGGCGGAAAGAATTCGAAGTCATATAGCAGTGCCTCGGGTAGACAGTCAGGGCAGCAGCTTGACGTTCGGGGAGGAGCCATTACTGGAGCAACAGCAAGACCGCAAGGAACTAGATCAAGGCCACCAAACTTTAGGCCTGTCGAGCCAGCGGACTATGACTTCGTCATCAAAGCATTGGGGAAGTTGCTTCTATTCACTAAAACCGACCAAGCGACAGTGCGCAAGGTAATAGATGGAATGTGGGTAAGAGAGTGCAGCGCAGGTTCGTTCCATACTATCATCTTGCATTGTTGAGGATGTCTCACCCAGTTTCCAAGTAATTGAATCGTAATACGTCTCCGTACAAGGGCACTATTTACTTCTTCTTCCCAATATGATTCTCTGTCATAAACGTGGCCTTATGAGGACAGTTTTGCTTTTTCTCTCGAGACACAGCTACCTGTTCTGTTCGCATTAGCATTGACCCCTAATCCGCACCAACAATGTGCTCCAGTACATCAGCTACGGCTCACATGTGATAATGATAAGCTTGCTATCTTTTCCTGAGAGTGCAAGTGTTCAGCTTTTCTTTCACGGCAATGTCGTCTGATTCTTTACATGGCAACACGAATTTGACCCAAGTTGAGAACGTATCTTCGCTCCATATCGGCTTGTACTTCGTTATCGTTTTTCATTTCAAGCTGTTCAATAGTTCAGTTGTTATATCGTACGCGGAAATCACAAATTTTTGTCCATCGACACACTGCCTGCAGCGGTGGCAATACAATATTTAGATTTAGTAGGTACCTTGGCCCACAGAACCTTGTATTTTGCATTGAATTTGAAACTCAGCGTGGCTGTTGGTACATCGCGTTTACACTGAGTGGTTCAATCCTGATTTCCTATGTGTCGAGATTCAGGCGAGGTCCTCATCACACAAGGTGATACCGGGATCGGGGCTTCTGAATTATATGTTGTAAGGTCAGGCGAATTTGAAGTGCTGGAACTGAGGAAAGGCGTCAATTGGAGGGTCAACTGCAAAGGACCTGGTGATGTGTTCGGAGAGGTATCACTGTTGTATAATTCGCCCAGAAACGCCTCCGTTGCCGCAACCACTACCAGTACAGTCATTGTCCTAGAAAGAGCAGTATTCAGGGCACACGTTCAGAAGACAGCGGAGACAGAAGGTGCACAAGTACGTATCCGCGTTATTACTACATGCAGCATTCTAAACGGCTTTGACATGTCTAGCACCCGATAAAACTCAATTTCTGTCGTTTTATGAAATTGCGAATATCAAATGTATTATTGACACCTCCCGGCGCGCACAACTCCTACAGATGTTACGTTCAAGTACAACTCCATGATTTTTTTCTTGCACATGCCTTCTCAAGCATCCGTTTTCGAACCCGGTCGCCTAGTGTAGCTCTGATGTATTCCTTGCTTCAGGTGGAGTTGTTTCTGAACAGCGTGCCTTTGTTGAAGAATCTGTCGTCAGAAGAACGGGCAAGGCTTGCAGATGCTTTAGAAGAGTTCTCTTACACCAAGGGCACTAGAGTCGTAAAACAGGTACTACTATTTCTCAAATAATCAAGCGTAGCACGATTCGCCAGGCCAGCGCGAGTACGATGAATTACTCGCGTGCTATTCAGGGTGATCCCGGTGACTTGTTTTACATCATTAAGGAGGGCGAAGCGGTTGTCTACCAAGAAGGATCACGAGGGAGTCCAAAAGTAGTCAATCGCTTGTTCAAGAGCGACTTCTTCGGTGAGCAAGCGCTAATGCGGAGAGAGCCTCGCATGGCCAGCGTTGAGGCCGTCAGCCAACGCCTCGTCTGCCTTGCTTTGCAACGGAAAGTATTTGTCAACCTGCTTGGCGATTTGCACGAGATTATGAACCGCGAAAAGTCCCCTCAGGTGCCATAACATCCCTTGCCATTGATCCCTGCTCTATAGCACCCTGTCAACCACTCCAAGATAGCTGTGTATCGCATCAAGTTCTTCTTGGATTGCCCAGGTTGTCAGCCAGAGGCTCATGCGGCTTGACCCTGGCCCTTCCAGAAAAGCACAGCGAGCATGGGTACATATCAAGCGACGGAGACAAGGCGCAAACTCTCAAATCTTCTGGGAAGTGGTACATGCCCACGGGCATTTAGATGAAGTCCAGGCCCTCTGTGGGAGCACTGGTGCGACGCTGCAAATAAAGCAATCACTTGTCTGTCTGACTTTGACCTAACTGTGCCGAAAATCTGTGCTGTGTAGATCCTTCTGTAGCCCTGGAGCTGATTGAGGGCAAGGTCCTGGGCGGGGGGGCATTTTCTCGTGTGTCCAAGGTCATGTCACCTTCAAACCAACGAGAGTATGCGCTTAAACGCATGAGGAAGGCGACTGTCCTCCAGTGTCCAGAGCACGTCTTCTGCGAGCAGCGCATCACGAGGAACACTGCACACCCGTTCTGCATCCGCCAGGTAACTCTACAGTTGCTTGGCTCTTGCACATCAATTCTCGTTGCTCTGCTGCTAACACCCTGCCCCCACTTGCGTGCAGTATGCATCATTTCAAGACAAATACCACCTGTACTTTTTATTTGATTTGCTTCCTGGCGGTGACCTGATGGATGTCCTCGGTTCAGAGGCAAAAATCATCACGCAGCGGACTGGAACATCCACCATTCCTTGCATGTCTACTAAGACAAAGGTCCTCAAGGTGAGCTTACCCACACTTCTATCTCCCTGCTCGTGCAGTGACTCGCTTGTTATTCCCATGCAACACCTTGCAGGGAATGAGCGAGCCGCTAGTCCAGTTCTACATAGCCTCCATCACCCTAGCTTTAGAGTACCTGCACAACAACAACATTGTGTACCGGGATCTGAAGCCAGAGAACGTCTTCATTGATCAGCATGGGTACATTAAGCTGGGTGACTTCGGCTTCGCGAAGGTGTGCTACGGTGGTTATTACTTTTAGTTGCTTTGAACCTCACAGGTTGGGGGTCATCTGAGTCTTGTTGCCTTACAGAATCTCAATGAAACTAACCGCACTTTCACTTTTTGTGGAACGCCAGGGTACGTGGCACCGGAGAACGTTCTTTCGCATGGGTACAATGCATCAGTAGACTGGTGGGGCCTCGGAGTTTTGATGTATGTGCTGCTGACTGGGAGGCAGCCTTTCAGTACGCCGAGAACTGATGATCCAATGCAGGTGGGCACCCTGTGGTTTGCTTGGACTGTGCTTGTGTGTTGGTGTGCGCCCTGAGGTGTGTGACATAGTGTGCAGGTTATGAGGAGAATTGTGAATGACTCGTGGCAGATTCCGTATCCTGCATATCTCTCCTCTAGTGCTAAGGATCTCATATCTCGCCTGCTTGAGCGGAAACCAGCTCGGAGGATTGGTGTGTGTTTGGCTGCTCTCAGGTGTTATGTGTGTTGAGGTGTAGCGGATTTTGCAAAGGGTTTGAGGTCTGGTTGTGGTTTAGGTATGCAGAACGGGAAGGCGAACGACATCAAGAAGCATGCTTGGTTCCAGAATATGGACTGGGAGCAGCTGGAGTCAAGGCGGCTAGTGCCCCCACGGCTTCCCAGAGAAGACAGCCAGAAGCGAATCTTGGAGTTAATGGACGCTGAGGCGAATGAGACAAGGCCAGAAGAAGACCAGGCCGAGCTTGCTGAGTGTAACACCGTTTTTGCTGATTTTTGAGCTGTTGTGTAGTTCAGGAGACTGTGTGTACATCCAGGCATAAACTGTGTGCTTGCAGCGGCTGCAAGTACTGAAATAGGTGCTTGTTTTGGCCAGGGCCGTTTGAGGGGCCGTTTTGCGGTTGCGCTGGTAGTAGTAGCATCCAGCAACTCAGTGGTGTAGGCCGCAATTTCCAACCAACAATATGCGACTCGTCCTTCTAGTCAATACCAATTCCAATCAACAAGCTCACCGCTGCTCTGGTCCGAGCAATAAAGCCGCGAGGTAAGGAGTCCAGCGGCCAGATGTTGGGCGTTTTTCAAGTGCAGCCTGTGCTGGGGACTGACTTTCTAGCTTTTCTTGTGTGTGGAGGCTGTTGCCAGGTTGCACAGCGTGGTGTTTTGCGATCGAGTGTGATGCAGAGAGAGAATGTGAATTATAATAGGACAGTGTGCGTTCGCATTTTGTGCAATGATGGGAGCAGATAGAGCAGTAGAGAGCATGCAACAGCACCCGTAACCTTTGTGATCTGTGGCATTTGTCGTGATAGTAAACATTATACTCCTTGTGCATGGAGTGCAGAACTTTCTGGTAGAATGTTTAGCCTGTCTAATTACAGCCCTCTTCCGTGTTTGAATGGTGTTCTTTGTAACTGCAGACTCAATACAACTAGACTTCTTCCACTGTTAGTCAAGAGGTAAAATCGTGCGCATGTATGTGTGTGTGACACAAGCAGGCTTAGTTGCCATTTTAATACCCCAAGATGACCCAGAAGCCGTGCACTCGCAATTCTGTCCTCAACTTGCGCCTTTGAGCCTCGTTGGCTCCTCCTTATTGATGACTTGATCTTAGTTCTACAGACAGTTGTGCCCAATCCTCCTCAGTTGCTGAATTACGTTGATCTAGTTTTTTTGAAAGAGTTGGATTAATCCAGGTGGAATAAGCAGAAATGTCATCAACTCAACCAAATCAAAGACTCTTTGCCTCTTATACAGCTCTGCTTCGCTCCTCTTGAGGGAATCCCGCTGATTGCCAAATATAAGAAAAGCCTTTGGATTTCAAGTATTAGAACTACTGCAAAGAGAAGTTTTCCAGTACAACTGAATGAGGCAACGCTCAATCGTCAAAATTCAATTGCCTACCGCGCTCCTGTGAATGTCGGGATCGACGAAACAATGTGCGCATTAGTTAAATATGTTGCGTGTGCATACAAGCGTCCACATTCATCAGCACGGCAACGCACACAGGCAGCTTTTTGTCTCAATACATGTAATTAATACATGTAATTGTCCAGTGGCACGGAAGTACAGAGGAGAGTGAGCGAGAAAGATGAAAGAAATAGAATCTGTGGTGAGATATCGTGTATCACTCATTACTGATAGCTTCTAGTTTCAAGTCCACAGGCACAGCTGGCAGCCAAAAGTGGTTTCACTTCGATTCGATGTAGGTTGCCTCGGTGTGCACCGTGTATGGTTAAATGTACTGCATTTTATGCAAACCTGTGACGTGGTCCTGTGTTTTAACAACCACAAAAGTGCGAAGTGGGGCGGAATAGGAAATCATGTTTTCTGAACCATGATGTAGCTTGTGCGACATTATCTATGGGCTGCTCGTGTGGACTGCCCCGTGTGGCGAGCACTGGTGTTGTATTCTTAGTGCCTCATTTGCTAGACTTGCCTCTGTACTCCTGAATTTCACCATAATTTTCTACGTGCGCCGATTCAGTGATGTAACCCTACTTTTGTCCATAAAAATGCTCGCCATGCACACGGAATGATAAAAATTGAGACAATTTGCACCGATGTCACCTGACGGTGTTAAACGTCACTAACCCGTATCGCGATAGCTGGGGTACAGTATCCAGTCCACTTGTGGCCACGGCTCTGATAGTCAAGGTGAGAAACGCAGCAGAATCTTCTGTTCACTCGGCCCAGTCACAACGAGGGAGAAATAGCTCTTACAAACGGTAAGGCATATTTAACGCACCTAACATTCAACTGCAGAAACATCTCCAATGCACTATGTCACTCTGTTCCTGCGTGTTGCGATCGTTTGTTGTCACTACAATAGATGGAAACGCGGGTACATCGCACAGCTGATTTTGTGCTAGCAGAATACTTTCGCATAAGTGGAACGTACTCGTCAAAATTTTATCATTGGACTACTATTAGCGCACAATCGGTGAATTGGTCTTCTTTGCTGGATCCAACTGCTGTTTGGTTTATGGTCGCCTGTTGTACACCCTTTTGAATCCTTGTTGTTAGCTATTGCGGCACATTGCGAGATGCAAGCAATCGAATGTACACCTCGCAGCAGTACTGAGCCATGCTGCTGTATCCTTGGGATTCGTTGGAGCTGATCCAATCGTGCAGCCTGGAATGTCTTCTGTGCAACGCCGGCTCAGTCGCTGCTTTCACTCAACGAATGTCACTCCAGATGCCATGAATCCCCGAGGCTCTCGAATGATATTTATCTATCCCAGATCAACATCGGCACCACATCACCACGGCGATTTAATCCCGCAGCTGGTTCTGTGCACTCGTGTCGATTTGGACACAAAGTCAAAACCCTGACCACACGCAGGTTCTGGTAGCGCCGTTCACATAGTGGCCTGTAAGTTTTATCTTCTACCGTTCAACACAAAGCATGGAAAATCGCGATGAGATTTGCTCTCGCTGGACCATTTGCCTAGATGATCTGGATCTATGAGGTGGTAGCTGTTATCCACCCACGATAATGCGATATGGAAGCTCGTGATAAATCGTTTTCAGAGGCTGCCAAGAAGATCTATCCCATCCAGTATAAGCACGTATCACTAATATTTTCGCACCGAGTTTGTTGAGATGCCAACCCTTTCGATGCATTATGCATAGCAGCAGCACTCCTGCCCTCGAAAGAAAAACACTATCCAAGGCTCACAGCCTCTCTCGTATTGATGGTCAAAACAGTGCCTGAAAAGGGTAAAGCTACCTCTCCGTTGACCTTTTTCCTCCATCTCTCCTCCCACAATGGGTTTCAGTGACGCAGAAGAGTTCCTAGTCAGATGTGCTTGTCACTGGGATGAATAAGAAAGAAATATGCAGCTTGGTATTGCAAGTTTTGGGAAACATTGAGTTCATGCCTCCACTGCAGTGAAGGCGTAGAAGAGTGTAGGAATGAAAAATGCCTTTTTACATGTTAAAACAACACTTTCCTCACAGCTACAATTTTTTACACAGATCTGTTTCGAGCCTTTCATTAGCAACGAGTCCCTGCTCAGGGCACCAAGATGAATGCAACACCCAGTGGTGCTACATATGTCATTCTTCAATTCTTCGTCCCCCTCAGCTCCAAAAGGACACTGACTGTGCGCAGACTTGTTGTTTTTAGGAGCTGGATTTGCTGCAGGTTCAAAAAGTTGTAGGATGATACCTGCAAGCTCTCACCACTGAACCAAGTTGCTGAAAGATTTAGGTATCTAGCTGATCTGCTAACGTATGTTGGAGCCTTTACCGGGTTCTGAGCAACTAAAAGAGATTCGTGTAGAGCTGTTCCTCAATTCTTGTCCTCTCTTGCTGTTTTAGATCCGAATGCGTTCGCAGCGTGCTTTGTCGTACGCTAATGAAGTTGTGACCTTTGCACTCCGTACCTGACGACTTTTCAGAAATAAATATGCTCTTCAGAAGCAGGCAGTTGGTTTTGTATCGAGCTCAAATCTCCTGGATTTCATGTTCTGATGATACTTCCAGACATAGTTCTTTGTGAAAACAGAGAGCGAATGCGGCGCGAACTGAGAGTATGAATCCCAAACTTTATCCATTAAGTTCATCAATAGTCATTCTCCCTGCGGCAGGGTTTCATTCGCTTATCGTTTCGCCATAATCGCCATAATCATTTTGCCAGACCATAACAGTTCACGCATAGAGCAGCAAGCTGGTAGTACATTCTGAAAGAATCCGTACAGCCACTGATTTAACATTATCAACTAGCAGGCTATCTTCATTCTGTGCATGGACAAGCGTAAAGAAGACTTGGCATTGTGACGAGACTCCACATGCCCTGTGTGTTTAAAACCACCTGATCTTTCGATGCTAGCTCTCTAAACCAAAAAATTTGATACGCTCAAATTTTCCATTTCCCCATGTACACCATCAGTTAGTCCCGCACATGCCCTGCACGCTGATGTGTGCTTATGATTTGACGTCCCTTTCGATGCAGTGATGACGACCATTATATATCCTGACGTCATTTTATCGCTTAGTGCGCGGGAAGAAGACCCGGGCGGTGCCCATCAACTGGAGCTGTACAGAGTCAGCGAAAAGCATGTAAAAGACACGCCAAAACGCTTGTGTGGGCAAAAGAAGGTAAAAAGTGCAAGGCTCGGAGCCGCAACGCAGGAATTACGCAAAACGCTTATCAGAGAATGGGCAATCAAGATGATGTATTGTGGTATGGCGCCAGCCGGCGTACTGGTGAGAAAAGCTCTGACAGAGTAAGTGTGCACGGCACACCCTCAAGAAGCACATTCTGTGCCTTGATGTACGCATAAAGAGCTCAAATAGCACTCAAATATAGAGTTATGGCGCCTGCTCAACGCCAGACATGCTTGCTGTTATGATGTCAACGATGATTCAAGCAACGGTCGCCAAATCCACCAATCCTCAGGAATGTTGCAGGTTTTACATGTGTTTTGTGGCCGTTGTACACGTGGACGGAGATCAGCCGAGTTTAAATGGCTCAAAGAACTTCTTATTGAAAATCAAGTCACCATAGCTGTTAGAACCCAGACCTGACCGCCGCGGCCTGGAGGGCTTGCGCGGAACCCCAAACAATCGGTCTTGAATACCTTAGTACCTATCGCAGCCTCCATGTTTTACTACAAATACTATGTTTCAACCTCGAAAATTAGGGACATGCACTCCCCGCTGGAAGCCGTGCCCAATACTTGCATGCAAATGAACCGAAGTACCGGTAGCGCTGAAAGATGTTCCTGATACCTACTGCCCTTAATGAGAGAGACGCTAATGTCTTTGTACACGTATCTCAAAAGCGCTACTTTTGGCATATTCCCACTCTGCAAGTTCCCTGATAGACCAACCAACTGGTGCACCTAGTCTTCCGTACGTCTCAACACAGAATGTGACAAGTCTCGTCCTTGCGCATGAAATGATGAAGTTTCATTCATTCTTTGTAGCTGCTTGCATAATATAACCCATCTGACAGCCCGTTTTAAGATTTTGCATGTAACGCGTTCATGCTATTGAGGTTTGAGGTAGTGTTCGCCTGGAGCATTCTCTTTCTGATTTGTGTCCTCGATGTTTCAACTTATCTCTCCTCTGGCCGTCGGTGTCATGATGAGTCTTGAGATGTGTGTTACACGAATAGTGCACGGGAAGAACTAAGCTTACAGTGGCGTGGAAGAGGTGAGACAAAGAGCAACGTGCACTGAGCCACGGGGAAACATCGGTCACACCTGTGGTTGCGAAAAACTGGCGCTGACCGCATTGCTCGTGCTTACAGTTGAGCTCAACTCCTGATGATGCACACCCAACTCGCCACTTTAACAGACAATCTGCTGTGATCTCAGGCGCTGTCAGGGAAGGAGCCTTCCTAGTAAAGCCTAGAGGGAGTTAAGCACTTGTTTATGCGAAGGGATTGCTTTCATTTTTAGGAATTCTGCTCAATTGTACGTTGAGACAATTGGTTCATCCCCGCTAGAAGGCCTGTCACAGCCTGAAGAGTAACAGTAGTTATACATCTTGGCTGCTTCTCTGAGAAAATGCAGAAGCTCTCCTCCTCGTAAGTTATGGTAGGTTGTTATTTCCCGCGAAGTTATCGTTGTACATTAATATACTCCTGATGACGAGTGTATTGCCATCGTGAGATGCGGTGCGTTACTTTCTCGGTGTAATACTCTTGCAATTCTTACCTGTCGATGTGCACACTATACCAGTCATTCGTGAATAACCCTGATTCGAGACCAATACTCCACTTAAATTTGCTTTGATTTATTAATTTCGAACTAGTATTGGACTGTCTTTGCTGAAGGAGCACGAAAGACTGTTGCACAGGTTAATCACGGCAAGATCAGAATCAGCCTAGATGGCGTCAGTACGTGTGACACGTGGCTTGCGACTTTCCTCGCATGCGCACCCTGGCACGTCGCCTGGTGTTGTAAAGTGAGATGTAACAACCATGAGCTGCTATACATGCGACGATTGAAGCTCAATAATCAATTAAACCCGAGAGGGTTTGGCGCTTTTCCATCATTCATCACCTGGAACACGCGCCAGACGGCCGCGCGCGAACCACGTGTATTTGTGCACAAAACCGTAAGAGCAACGGTCAGAAAATCTCGCATGGTTTCTCACACCGGGCACATCTCTTGCCAAGTGCGCTTAACTCGCTCATGAAGCTTGCAGCGTTCAGGTCCTCCTCAAGCTCCGGAAGTTTGACCTGCAAATTTTCAAAATATTAGAGGAAAAGGATTTGACACTGCTCAGACTCTACTTGGCAGGGTTCTGGTGCACCATGGCAGCGTGGGAACAAAGCTCGTGCAGTCGCACTTTGCTCAAGGACAATCATATGCTATAGTACATGGGATATACTGCTCCTAGACGCCCCAGATTGTTCGATTACAACTTTTTCCCCAGTGCGCAAGGAATAACTAGCTTTGGGCTACCATTGCGTTCAGAACAGGCGTGGTGATTGTACTTGTACAGAAAGTACGAGCCAGCGTTGTGAATATACTCCTTGAGAATGGGATTTTAAGGGTTGAATTTTGAACTTGCGATTTTTGTATTGGCTATCGACTGAGTGCTGGTAGTCTCGAATCTTCGGAGTGGAATTAAGCTGTCTCGTGCTCCTACCGCGCAAACTGCGACATGTAAGAAACTCTGTAGTGTTTGTTCAGTATTCTCAAGTCAACCTTCGCCGAGTCGGAAGTTTTGTAAGTGTGAAGGGAGGCAGAACTTGTCTAGGGGTCTACACTCTTCATGGATTTATGTCTACAACCTCGTCCGAACGAGAACATATGATACCGAGAGACATAAGCAGGCTAAGTTGTTAGTTCCGTGGATTTCAGTTGATATCGTGAAGCTACTGCCTTGCTTCTCGGTCGACATTCAGAATGCGCTTTGCAGTCACTGGCAGCCTCTGCAGCAGGAACACGCACATTAGGAGAATGAAGAATCGTGACATTAAAAATTTTCACTCACAGAGATTCAGAAAACCATATTCATGGCCAGAATGGTTTCAACATGGCTGAGAAAGACGATGCACGAGCGGTACAACCTCCACATGGGAACGCAGCAGTTCGAGTTAGAGTGAAAAGGTTATGTCTTCTGTTACTCTACATCTTCAGAGAACAGGGTTCCTTCCTTGCTTTAACCCTTGCAACAACGATCGCTCGCTCCCAACCAGGGGACTTGCAAGTTTGGAACTTTCCGTGACCAAATTAACAAAACAAGAATGCAGAGTTTCATCCACTTTACAGATTAACGAGATGTATTGGCCTCAAGGTTGATTGTCACTGCGCTTCCTATGCTCCTATACCCCTCATGACTACTCCCTCTGGCTTTTGCTCATTCATTTTTTCTCATCGCTCAGGATGGGATAGATGGATCCAGACACATGCCGGAAATACCCAGATGCAAGAGTCCCACATACAAGTACTAATGTTTGCTGTGCGCCGCTGTGTTGGTGTCTGCAACTCACTGCAGACTTAGTTACAAAAAAAAACCATCACAACATGTGATCCGGGGCCTTTTTCCTCTGAATGTTATGATGGAGGATGCAAACTAGGAGAATAGCAAACTCGCCACAAGGATCTTGGTCAGACAGCCCAGCTGCTGAGGTTTGTCACAACTTTCATGTCTGAGTCCTCATTGTAATCGCCTTAAAACCACCCTTGCCCGCACTACAGTGCTGAAATGATGTAGTACAGCTTGAAACGTGTGCAGGGTGTGCCACACAAACGTTTTGTGGCTGTGTGAATGTTCAAGACCGGTGCAACTCCCTGTTTCTATAATGTCCAAGCTGACTCGGTTATAGTTTATGGCGAGATCGTCAGATTTGGAACAGCTTGGGATGCTCAGCAGGTTCAGCCTCCACACATTCAAACCACGCCATCCCAACCTGTACAATGATGCCAACAATCAAGCCCTACAGTATTTTGAATAGCGTGCTTTCCCTTGCAAAGTTCATCGTTGTGGGGTTTGTTCCAAATTGCACCAGATATGGGGTAAGATTAACTCCAGGCGATACATGATACAGCAGAACTGCACACTGAGTGGTGGTGTTGCTAACTGTCCTCCCAGTAGATGAAATCATATTCTTATGGATGATAGCATAGCAAAGAGCTGAATGATGTAAAAACAGGTTTAGCATGTGCAAAAAGAGTTCACACTGTCCGAAGGGTGGGCTCGGTAGCTCAGTGACACTCTCCTCAAGTGATCCTGTGGGAAGAACTCCACAGATGAACATAGACCCACTTGTAATGTGCAACGCCGGCAGCAGGTTACACTTGAGGTGCTCCTGTGAGACCAGGAAGAGAGTATTGTACAACCTTTTAATGGTGTACTTCATGCTGTTTTTTTTTCAAATGGATAACAATAGATTACATTTCCATCTCCCAGAAAACTGTACCACTCATCTGAGGTTGTGCCATCCTGAAGACTCCTAAATCTAGCCTGCTTGACATAGTGCATGACAGTTCAGATTCCCAACAGCTCAGTAGCCAGCATGGCTCCCATATGTTGCTTTAGTCAGCACAGCCTGACTTGTTGGTGAGCTAACTGCATTTCATCCCGTTACCTCATTACAGTCATTCCTAAGAATCCAATCCGAATTTGTGCACATGCCACACACGATTCTCACTACAATACAAACATTTGAATGCCCGAAACCTCCCTGGGACAGCCCAGCACATCGTGAACTTGTTTGTGATATGATATACTATACTTTTTGTGTCTAAGCAGTGCAGCACAGCAATAGTTTGGCGGCAGGCTCATAGACCAGACACTTGCTAAGTTGCAAAGCACCGGTTGTCATGAGAACATATACACAATAGTCCACTTGTCTCTCACTTGTTGGTACATCCGATAGGTTTCCGGCCTCATGATTGTCAAGGTCTGAGCGCAAGTACGGATCCCAGAACGCCCGATTCAAATGATGTTGCAAATGGATGCAACTAATGGCATGCAGTCCAGAGTAATGAAGAAACAACATCGTCAGTGCAACACGCAAGTATCCTGAGTCAGGACACCCCACTCTACATAAAGAATGGAATTAATGTGCTGTTCGCTCATGATCAACGTGAGGTATACGCAGTTCGTGGCAATTTTGATCAGATTTGGTGGGAAAACCTAGAGGAGCATGGGTAGTAACTGAGGAAAGGTACTGCATAGACACACTGAATGTTGCTTGTTGGGTTGAATAGAAAACTCTTGTCAGATACTCCCAAGCACGTAGCCAGTCTAATGAGATCCATGTTGTGATACCAAACAAACAAAGTGTACACTGACTGAGCGATGTTGAACAGAGCTTGAGGGTTGCCTGACTGAAGAACGCCTTGAGTGTGGTTGCAAAGACCGCATCCATGACGAGCATTCCAAGATAATTCAAGTTTGTGATCCTCTGAGTCTTGTGTCGTGCACGCAAGTTGTGAGGGATGATGATGAACAGCAGTTGTGAATTTACAATAGGGCAATGTCTGAAATGGAAAGATAAGACTGTGGCTGCAACAGCGGAGGGAATATGGAGAATATCAGAGAGCGTGTGTTTATTGTGGAAGGCTCCTGTACAATTTGTATCATTTCCGACCTCACTTGGTACTTGAATCAAACTCTTATATTACTTCTGTTTAACCTTTTGTGTCAGAACTGGGAAGTTCACTGTGGTACCATGGTGCACATGGTGTTTAGTCACTGGAGGTTGTGACCCGCTAGATCATTTCTGTTGCTGTACGCAACTAATGAGAATCAGAGGCAATGAAGTAAAGAAATGTAGAGAGACAGACAGAGAAACACAGGCTTCAAGGCTCTGCATACTCCCAGGACACTCTGACGTCAGTTCCAGCTTCGCAGAATTGTGGCAGAGTTAAGTTTGTAGGACATCTTGAGAAATTCATTCAAAGACATGCCCATTTTGTCTTGTCGCTTTGAGCTTAGTAATATCTGAGTGTTTGTTTCTCCGTGCTGACTGTTGCAGGTGAGCCACTTCCAGCGAACTGGGCTTTTCCTGCGGGGAGATCATTAGAGACTATCTTGTGCAGTCTGTGATGCTTGTGATGGCTGATATCGTGATCTGCTGTCATCTAGGTGACCTTGCTAAGCCAGTGGGGTGGATAAGAGATGTGTTTTTGGCTGCCAGCAAGCTCTGCAATACCAAGTACAGCATCAGATTGGCTTCTTGTGCCTTTGCATGATGTTGCTCAGAAGTAGTAGCATCTGGGGAGCGGGGGATCAACTCCAGGTTGCGTAAATATGGAGACAAGCTCGTGCTGACACAGGGTAACACTTCCAGTGGTGCGGTCCATCGAGTGGTGTGCCTTGTCAGCACGTCAGACTGTAGCGTGGGTGATCACCTGAGCTTTTTACAGGTATACGAAGCGTTGAGAGAAGTATAGAGAGTAACAATCATGGAAGACATTGCGTGTGCTTGTCTTGGTCAGATGACCGCGAGTTGTTGCAAATTCCTGCTGTATTCTATCGGATTCGTAAGGGCAAGAGAGATCGTGAGATGAAGAGTTTGTTGCATTTTCGAAAGTATAAGAGTTTTATGACAATAAGTAGGTTGATTGATTGAGCCGAAAACTCGTTCGTCGGTGCCAGTATAGTAGATCTGTTCATGTACGAAGTCGATGTTCGAACTTGCCGTGTTTGTGCTTTCCTGCATTCAAGGCTCGTAGCAGCGTGGTGAAAGAAAGGTTTCCTGCAGTACCGTGCAGGCCGTTTTAGAAAAAAAGCTACATGTATCTTGCATATGTCGCGTTCGCACAGCGGTTGGTATACCGGCAGGTCGATCACTCCTAGACGCGGAATTCTTTACCTGCACGAGTTCCTCTAACTGTACGCATACATCCGCTATTTCCTCATCAATTTTTTACGTGAGTGGACGCATATCTTGGATGCGGGGGTAGCTGTTATCCTGGGAACTTACCACCACGCAGCTTGGTGAGCCACGGCGTTTAAGATGAGTTTCAAAGCTTCGATTGGCAAAGTATTCGTGTGAAGTGGATATATAAACCAGAATCAAACGCATGGGAGCTTCAATGGTTTTAACCGATCGCAAGTTGGAGTTTCCATTGCGCTTGACACTTAGCGCTTAGAAGTGTCCAAGTTATCAACCGAGTATCTTGCAGGTTCTGAAGACTTCGTGGCACCTTCAATAATTTGTTTGGATTTCAAACTCTATTTTAAATGCCGCATGTACATCACGGACGTACACGGTGCGATCACGGTGCACCGCAGTGGTTCGCAGCAGGCAGTTACTCTAGCGCGTTGCAACGTCCAGAGCGTCTTCTCGATTTTCTATCCAGCCGCGTATTACTCAATACCTTTGGTCATGGAACTTATTATCCGTGCAAGCTTGTGCTGTTGAAAGGCGGTCTCCCGTTGGCGGGCTGACAACAATCTCAATAGTTCGTGTGTCACCTTTCGCCACTGCTGTGATCAGTAGTAACCTCATCCCCCCCCCTGGAAGCTTATCCACAGGCCTCAGGAAGGTTGGTTTGTTTGGCAGAGTCACAAGGGCGAATCGGAAAGCGGAGAATGTTCGAGCTCGCTGTCAAGGAT
Source organism: Smithsoniella earleae (assembly GCA_032356285.1). Taxonomy (NCBI): domain Eukaryota; kingdom Viridiplantae; phylum Chlorophyta; class Ulvophyceae; genus Smithsoniella; species Smithsoniella earleae. The sequence goes on along the minus strand of JAULKQ010059148.1, from coordinate 1,485 downwards.
GGATCACGACAAGCATCAAATTGATAGGTAGTAGCTGGAAGTGGCGGGTCCGTCGCTTGTCCCATGCTTCTCGGAATGTGCAACGACCATGTTACTTTACGCAGACAATAAGCATTCTACAACAGAGCAAAGAAACTCTTTGTCGAGGGGAGTGGTTCTATCCCTCTTAAGAACTCTCCTGACACACGCCGCTAGCCTAAATTCGCCTCGGCTTGTCGGCACCTACACCGATACGGGAGCCCCTCTCGACGTGTCCTGACTTGATGCCCAATGCAGCTTTGCTTGAAAGGGAAGATTTAGATGAGCGCTGGAAGAACGCGCCTGAATGTGTTCATCGGTGTGTATCCTCTTTATGGTAATCCTTGCACTGCACCTAGGTTGAAAGCACAAAGACATAGAGAAGGCAATCCTTGTTTCGTGTTGGATTACCCGCCTGATTCCCCTCGGGAATAAAATTTGATAGCGTATCACACTGTTGTTTACGTTCAAAAGTTGAAGGGGAGTAAAAATCTGTTCACGTCCCCGGACGTCCCACTACCATCATGCGCTCAAGTACTACTGTAGGAGCTTGAGAGGCTTGAGCCAGCTCTTTGGTGCCTGTCTGAGTACACCCGGTCTACGTTGAAGGAACCAGGTCAAGCTGCAACGCCTTTGGCATTGCCAACGCTTTTGACCAGAGTTTTTCTTCACATTGTATACCTGGAAGACATATTGCTTTTTCCACCCTCAAAAACCTGCGAAGCGTGGCTTTGCGAGACGGATTGGCTCGGGTGTTTGAACAACCGTGTTTGTCGCCACCTGGTTGTTACCTTCCCGCTCAACGCAGCTCAATTCTAGAGTGGGAATAATTTTCTGCAACTCTGCCTCCAATACTGGAAATACGGGTACATACACCCTGTTCGTGGTGTCATAATGTAGATCCCAATCCGTTCATCTGCCACAGAGGAAGCAATTGAAGAGGAAGCCATTCAAGCACGACACGAACATGATTCTTACGTGGAGTACATTGAGCATAGACACGCTTGCATCCAGGACGGTATTGATGGAGTGGAGATCACAAGAAGAGTGAAGTTTCATCTGTTGGTGTATGTAGCTTGGCATGCCTGAAGTTTGGCTTCTCGCCATCTGAGCGGAGTCGTTCGAGTTTCAGGGAATAACGAGACTTTTTCATTCGTGTCTTACCCATTGCCAATGTTTTCCAATGAAGTGGTCTAGATAATCTCGATTATTCTGGCATAGCGTGACGATGGTGCTGATGATAAACAGAGAGGCGTGATGGTATTCCCGCGGTTGTTCGTCATGAAGTCGTAAGGAAATACTCAACGACACCAAACCCCCTAGTTTGAATGGGTGTCTTTCTAGTATAGCTGGTTTCGTTCATTTTTTTTATTTGGAAGTGCGTATCGGATGGAGTGGCCGAAAGATCACAACCTCGCGAATACCTTTGAATGAATATGCTCAATCAAACCACGTCTGTGTTGTCCC
>JAULKQ010059038.1:0-23524 GCA_032356285.1 Smithsoniella earleae | reverse complement strand
ATGCTTACGGTCCTTCGAAGTCGCATTTGCGCCTCCCACACGGCCAAAGTTGCCCCAACTTGAAGTCTTTCATTCAGGATACGGACGGAAACGTATGATCTTTACACTGGTAACTTGGCTTAAATTGAGCATTTGCATCGAAACAGAACAGTCTTTCGGTTGGTTTGTATCGTCATGTCTTTACTATGGGGATTACTTGATCTGTATGAGATCATGGAAAGAGACCCATAGTTGATTATCCTCTTTTTGTTTTTGCTCATGGTTGCTCCTCTCAGTCCATTCGTGGAAGAAAAGGTTGAGCGAGCAAAGGCGACTGATGCTTCACGTGTGCAGGGCAGCATGGGTGCTTCAGAGTGGTCTGCGAAGGCATTTGAGAAGCATCGGCAGAAGAAGATGGCGAGGCGGAGGTCTGGCAGTGGATTCTGGACTTGGACGATATTGTTGCTGGCAATAGTTGCTGTTGTTGCGGGGCTCGCAAAATGGGGTCCAAGCTCAGTTAAAGAAGGCATGGCGAGTGCAGTCGAGCACGCTGTGACTGGCTGCGTGTGGATTATAGACTCTGCACGTGGTTTGTTGAGCAGAGGAAATGCTCTTGACAATCCGGAGGCTGTCGGGTTTGAGCGATTGAATGAGAGTAGTACACAACAAGATCTTTACGCTGTACCGTAAGGCGAGCGTGATTGTCGTTGCCTGCATTTTGTTCTCACACTTCTTGACTTGGAGATGCGGTCGGGGCCCTCCAGGGAGTGTGTTGAAACTTTTTCCTCGCTTTCAGAGTGGCAGGGTTGATCTAAGATACGCTGGGTTTCACAGGCTTTCCCCTGGGACTAGCTACTAGCTTCGTTCATATTGCCAGCACGTCTCTGGGCTGCCTCCCTGCAACACCTGGGGTGGCTATCAATCTTCGACCAAGAGATATATATAGTCGTCAAGATGCACGCGTGTGACAGCTGTAACGGGTTTTCTAATCAGAATATGGCACGTTTTGCTTATTGCAATATTGGTCGTATTCTCTGATTCGTCAATTGTTCATGCTTACACACTATAGTTAAGCTTGGTTAGACTGCCGAGATCTTGAGTTCTGGTCAAGCGGACTTACACTTGCCTGCGATTGGGTGTCGCATTGGATGTAGCAGTTTTAACTATATGTGACATTTGTAGTATGTATTTCGTGCTTGTCAGCGAGACAACGTGCGGTACTAGGCTTCGTTGGGATGCAACAATTGAATTTTGACTCCAGGCTGCACATGGAATCTTGTAATATGTTCCCTATTTCATGCTAGTACAGGCTAAAAGTACAATAGATCGGAAACGCCTGTACTCAAGGTAGCCTGATGAAATGAGAAGACAAGAGGGGTAATCTAGTGTACCCCTGGTACTGCCTGTACTTCGGGACATAAGATTATAATGAAAGATAACACCTCCCTTACAACTTTTCATTGTGCGTTTGGGTTTAGATTTACAACTGCAGCCTCAAGGCGTCTTGCCTCAAGCCGACCTAGTTCAAAGGAATGGAGCTTTTTCACATTATCGTTCATGTTTATTGTTATGCAGAGGAGAGCAAATCTGGGTGGGTTCAGACTGTAGTTACCAGGTATCAGTCTCATTGTGTGTGGTGCCTTTCATTCCCGGTCACTATTGGGTTATAATTTCACGCAGCCTTCTTCTTAGACACAGTGAACGTCTGCTTACACGATAAGCTCTCGAGCGGATGGTAGCTGGCCATGTAACATCATTCGTTGTCTCTCATGCATCCGAGTTACAGGTGTAGCAATAGTGAAATCAAGGGCTGCACCAACAAAGAAGCAACTCACATAACAAACCAAATTAAGCAAAGAGATAGGGACTATACCTCTTTTGACTCGAGCTAGTAATCATGATCTGACATTATGAGATCTGCGGGAAGTTTCAGATAACTTGACTGCTCCTCAGCAATGAGAGACTAATTTTCTAGGTGGAGAAATTTGTCCAAACTGTGCCTTGCCAGCATTCTGCTCAGTCCAAAATAGCCCTTGTGCCTCATCTAACCCCACCCATGAGCTAATCAGCTGCTCCTCTTGCTTGCTTAATTCCTCTGTGCACCCCAAATATGTGAACACTCTGTTCAGCTACCTCGACACATGTGTGGGTGGCGGGAGTGCTTCCTTGGTTAGGATACAGGTGACAAGAAACATGTGCTGTCCTCTAAGAAAACATAACAGCAGGTGTTTTATGAGGTAACTTCAGCAGACTGTTCACCGGCAGCAACAGTTGTGAAGTATCAATAAGACTGCAAGGAGTCGAGTAAGCACGAGGCCAAGAAGTGTACCAGAAGTGTATCATGTGAGGATCACCAGAATTATCAAGTCAACTTACTTTCAGCAAAGTCGGTGGTAAGCACGGCAATAAGCTCACCAGAGGGGCATCATGCTGACAATATCAGAATCATTATTCATGAAATCAGGTCATGAGAATCAGCAATGTCCATCTCGTTGACAGTCCCACCATGTGCTCTTTGACAGGAACTCAGCCACTGTGGACTCTCAAAAGTATAATTTCGGCAAGGATACAGATAGGGTGACGACTAAAGGCGTTGCTGAGTCGGGCGACAATCCCTCTCAGTGTACGAATTAGGCGCCCAGCTGTATACCCTGGACCCACGGGCAAGAAATATGATTTCGAATGTTTAGATATACTTGTAATACACAGCTACATTCAAACTCTCTTAGTTCCAACGGCTCAGGTGGTAAAGAAGAGTTGGATGCCCCTTTTGTTGTACGAGCGGGACAAGTAACAGAAGTCAAGTAACACGATGAAGAGTATTCTAGTGAAGTAAGATGTCTAGATAATCTGTATCATTGACTCAAAAATCTTGTTGGATGTTCGTTTAAGGATTATTGCACTCGTACAAGGAACCAGCAGGAGAGAAGTTTTCATCCAGAGAATCGAAGAAGACTATCTCGAGGAGGAGATACCATGAATGCTCGAACCACATACAAACCGCAAGTTCACCCTCTGTAAATATGATTACATATTACCTGAATTGCTGCCAATAAAAACAGGTATTTTGCGAGTCTCTTCCCTTGAATCTGCACACATCTGTGGTAGTGTACACGAGTAGTTGAAGCTAGCCCTCGCCAGCGTTCCCGCTGTGCAGCGTCTCCGAAAATTTAACCAAGTACTGTCGATACAATCCTTTACCAACCAAACAGCTGATTGAGCTGCAAGACATTCAAGCTCTCAACCCTCGTTCGTCTGTGAGGTTGCAACACAGGCTATCCAAGAGCCATGAGACTGTACATAGCTACTGTATCTAGGTACGGACCCCTACTCCATTAACAACCAGCATACCACATACCACCAGGTGTAGCAAAGACACAATTTACAAGGCGTGTGCAAAAATAACATTATTGCAATCAATTGCCGATGGTGTTGCCGACGCAATCCCAAAGAGGCGACTCTGCCCAATGCCACACCGAGCACCAGCAAGCGACGAGAAATCAGCAACATTCTCCACAACGCCGATACAATTGACACGTTGAACTTTCACCATTCCAATCCTCAAGCCGCAGAAGCTCTCATAACCAAGGAACCCCCAAAATAAATGCACACATCTTACCGACTACCAAACCGCTACAAGTGGGGCTGGCTTTCATTATCAGCCCCTTCTACATCCTCTTTCGTGACGTGCAGGAACACGTGTTCCAGGGACGCTTGGGACACTGAATAAGACACCCCTCCCAGTTCATTGTGGAGCTCCTCTGACACCTCAAACAGCAACGGCACATCCAGCCCATCTTCCGAAACAATTACAACTATAATATCACTCCATGGGTGATGCGACACGCTCAAGTGGGCGTTCGGAAAATTCTGGGACAGCCCAGAAACGAACGCCGTGTGCTGGTCCCTACTAAGGCGTGCTTCCACCACATACCCTCCGCATATCTGCGCTTTCAGCTCCAGAGGCGCTCCCACACATTTCAACTGGCCCTGCAGCACCCCCAACGTCAATACCCAGTCACCACAACATCCACAATAGACAGGAACAGGGCGTGTGCAAACCAGCACCTCCGCAAGGATCCCAACACGTGTGCACAGCAGATCAGCTTCCGGCATGGCATGGCTCGTCAAGATGATGGTGTGGCCGATCCTCCGAGCAGCTTGAAGAGCTTTCCAGAGCCCACGGCGTGCCCCAGGATCCATACCAGTAGTCGGCTCATCAAGCAGGAGGACCTGAAGAACACACGTCTCAGCTGTTGTCGTCACAGACATCTCAGCCTGTGCGTACGGGCATGCCATGCTAAAGATGAAGGTATTGATGCAACTGCAGGTGTCTACAGTGAAACTGGTGATGATCCATGTGAGAGCAATCAGGTCATGAAGACTCGAAATCCATGATGACGTTCGAACAAGCGCAAACAGCACTTTCGCGCTATTCCAGCCCACATAGTGGCTGAGGTCTGCGCAGAATGTTACCGATATGCATTTTACCGTGGGAAGGGCCAGTCACGAAAGTCAGAAACAATCTAGAATGAGCACTTGTATCATTCCTACACTATAAGCAGGGATTAGTTCGTTAGAATCATGGAACTGTAAGTGTTTGAAACGTTATAACTCACACGCTGATTCATAACAGTACCCAAAGACGCCGAAGTGAAAACGCGCGTCAAATTGCTTCAGATGAGGAAGACTAGACTGCACCTGTGGGGCGCCAACTACAGCCGTGGCTACACTCAGCCGACGGCAGTTCCCGCCAGAGAGTGCGTGGACAGGAACATTAACGTACTCCTGAAGCCCAAAGGTCCGCAAGGCATGCGAAACGGCAGTCTCCACCAAATGAGGAGGCACAGCACGGATGCGCGCAAAGAAGTCCAGCACCTCCCACACCGACAGGGTCTTCGTGAGTCCCTCTGACTGGGGGCAGTAGCCCGTTAGCGTCTGTGAAGGGCTACAGAGTGCGTTAATATTGTTCCCGGCAATCAAAATATCTCCCCGGGTTGGCCGCAGCTCCCTTGTAAGCATCCTGAAAGTTGTCGTTTTGCCTGCGCCATTAGTTCCTGCACTCGAAGCACAATCAACGGTGTCTGTGGACTGGGTCAGGGGTGAGGGTTCAGGTAGTCGCACCCAGCAGCCCGAAGCACTGCTGAGGGGGGACAGCGAGTGAGAGCCCCCGGACAGCAATAGTGCCCCTGCGGCCAGTGCACGAGCCATTGCCGAAGACCTTGTATACGTTGCGCAGCAGTACCATGTACGCCTCGGGGTTGGCGGAAGAAACGATATCTTGCAGGGCCTGTACCCCCGTCTCCGAGGGGGGGTCGGGGATGTCCACCCGCGTGTGGGGCGGAATCGGCACCCCGCCGGCGGACGTCGCCTCAGAGCTGGTGTCAGGGTCGAGGAAATTCGCGCTGTCTGAGGGGGGCACGGCGCTGGTGGGGTGGCGAGAGGCGGTCTTCATGATGGCCTGAATCGCCGAGATGATCGGGCTCCAGATCTTGAAGACGGGGATGTACGGGACATGGTTCTCCAGTGACTCTGTAGTGCAGAATACCTTGACCAAAAAACGGTGTAAGACGGCGTTTACTGGTGTGGTGCTGGCTAGACTGGCGCACCTGCAACGTCGAGGTATGTGGGGAAGGGGGTGGACAGGCCACGGGAGAGCGTATTGTCGGTCTCGCCGTCGGCCATCTCGTTCTCCAGGTTCTGCTCGGCGTCGATGAGGAGCTGCTGGGAGCCGGCGTGGAGGTGGCGGCCCATCCACATCTCACCTGCGGAGCAGAAATGCTCCAGAAACCGCGTCGACGACAGCATGAGGATGGTGAAGTTGAACGCAGCCTGGAAGTACAGCCACAGGACGAAGTGACCCCTCCCAGCGATGGACCAATCCCCTTCACCTTCGCCAGCATTCAGCAGCCGCATCGCAATGTACGTCGGCGAGCACAGGTGGAGAAACCAGTTCAGTGCCGAGTGGCACAGCCGTACCGGGGTGCTAAAGTTCTGACTCTTAACGAGTGCATCAAACAGCACCGCAATGAACAGCCCTAGCACCCCTGTGGCCATCAAGTAGATGGACATGTTAACCATCGCCTTCATTTCATCTCCAAACAGGCCGTGTACGGCATACATCTGCAAGCGCTTCTATTTACTATTCCTAGAATTACTCAATACCGTAGCACACACAAAGGTTCACCGCGTTACCATTACCAGTATTTTCAGCGGCGAGAGTGCATAAACCTCCACCTGTAACTTGCTGTACGCTTCAAATCAACTCGTGACAACAGCCAATTTCAAACGGCAGCGAGAACTGAATAATTAAAATTGCTGCATTACCCGTCACGATGCCTGGATCCGGCGAAAGGTGAAAAAAATAATAATAGTCATACATACGTCATACATGCTGCAAACCTTGCTATTTACTACTAGACAAGGCAAGGGTTGTGCGCTTTATTTGCAAGGAGATTACTGCTGAAGATAACCATTGTTTCTTCTCAGCTCCGAGTTGTAGAGACTCTACTATGTACCCTACCAAGTCTCCAATGTTAGCCTGGTCATGGGAATCGGACTGTGATAGGCTTTATATGTGCAGAGGACATATCAACAAGATAGCTCAAGTGATTCTCCGTTTAAAATCATGTTCGATCGTATACCTTCAATGTGCGGGTTTCCAATTCGTTACGCTACTGGATTCAGTTCGTCAACTTGCATATATCTCTTCAGTTACTCTGTCGTTAATAAGAGGCAACAAACTTATCTTCCAGCAATTCTTTGGTCGTCAGCTCAAAAGATTGGACACGGGTTCCAGCAAGGATGGTGCTTTGCTAAAAGCCTCGGCTGATTCGGGATGAACTGTTCATTGTGCACTTAAGCTGCAGAAGCCTCCGCACCAGGGTAATTGACGCCAGGCCAAAAGCCAGCATAAAAGTGCACAGCAGCGGGAGGTGCTCGATGCCGAGATCCTGAGCGCCTGTACTGATCAGCGTTGCCACTATTGCAGCTGCAGGGATGGAGTAGATTGCCAGATCCACAACCAGCATGGCTGGCCAAAGAACGAAAGGAGACAGGCCCGAGACAAACTGCACACAGTGCACAATAACGCACAGGTACGTTCTCCCCGGAGACCACTGATGCGGATACTTATTATCTGCCTCAATGCTAGCAACAGCTTTTGACTCACCTGTACGTGGAGGCTTCCGGAAACACGCTCTTTGACCGGCGCAATGACAAAAGACGACGCGAGGACCGAGAGAGCAACTGCTGTGAACATGACCAGCAGCACAGCATGCAGCTCCATAGAAATCATTGCCTGCACAGAGCAACCAACGCCTGGTTCAACGACCACACCAGATAACAAAGCTCTGGTTGAGGACGGCGTTTAATGCATGCAGAAACGGCAGCGGCGCACCCATTGCTCTGTGGGGACAATCGGGAAGGGCTGCAAGGTGACATGGATCTGGTTACTCGACGGAGAGTCAAGGGCAACAGAGAGGGATCGCAAAGCAGCATTGGCAGCTGCGTTGAGTGTGTACGGTAAAGCGTGCTTTGCAGTTTCGTTCACCAGCAGCGTCAGCTCCATCAGAGGACGGCCTGCCTCGACAGCTTCCTCTCGAGTACCATTTACCTCTCCCCCTTGATACTCGACACACTGGTCAGGAGACCCTCCGCCCCGAGGGCCCCGTCTTGGCTTCAAGTACCCCTTAAACTCCGACCAAACGTCTGTCAAATCACCACAGCTACTGAGGCCACGCAGCACACACACAGTCCACTCGCACAACTGGTCAAAAGCGCAAGCAAGAGGTGACCAAACGCAGGGCGTAGGCTCCCTGGCCTTGTCAATGCTGCTGGCAAGCAGTCGACCTGCAGGGAGCTGAGACACCAGCGGCCCAACACTGTCCCCAGCACCATTTGCCTCTTCCAGAGTGATCTGTGATACTTCTTCTGCTCCCATGGCGAGACTAACTGCTTCCGCATCCCCCCCGGCCCTCCCAGGCAACCCGACAGCGTCGAGAGGTTCGAGGCGGCTTTCGATCGAGTCGACGAAAATCCCAGAGTATATGTGTGCGTTGCTGTACCACCGCGACATGAGAGATCTGTCCATGGTGTGACACTTAGGCATGCGGAATGGATATGCTGCTGGGTCTAACTGGGTGTCGTTCCACAACTCAAACGACGGTTCCAGAGACTTCTGGAACACTGGGAACAGCTCACTCTTGCGTGCGATCTGCACAGTGGCGTTCAAGTAGCTGGTAGCACTTACAAGGAAGACTGGGTACCACATGGTACTCTCTACTATCTTAATTAAAGATGAGAACCCTCATATCTTTACAAATCACTGCAGGTGGTATGGCCACACCTCTGAGCCGCCAAGGACACCCGGCCAGCCGGCCACAGTGTGGGCGGCATCGATAGGCAGGTCAGGCTGAACACGGGAGATGACGTGGTGGCTGCCTATGAGTGCTGCTGTGAGCACAAGCACTAGTGGGACTGCAGCACCGGTAGCCGCAGCCCAGGGTTCACGAATCGCGGTGCGGATGTGCTTGACCGCGCATGCGCGTGCCTGTGACCACCATTTGCAGAACCCCCTCTGCCGTGGGCATCGGAAGGGGTTTGAAACCTCGGGGGTGGGGCTGAAGGGGGCTGGCACGTACGGCAGCAGTGGGACACTGGTGCTGGCCCGGTGTGGCAAAGGGGGGGACTGCGGACCACCAGCTGAGCGGCCTGTGGGCGTATATTGTGAGGCTACATTCAGAAACACATCTTCCAGTGTTGTGACTGACAGCCCGTAACTACGAATGCCCATCCAAGCCTTGCCATCCTGCATTGAGACGCGTCATATATATTTCAGCAAGTATCTGTACCCTATTTATTAATTTCATTGCACGTAACGGCGGGAAACGCTGCCCTTTGTCTGGGGCTATGGAGGGGGCTACAGTGGAGGATGCAGCGCACCTCCAGGCGCCGCAGAAGGCCCGGGAATGTTCCTACGCTTTCCTTCGGCAGCTGGAAGGTAATCTCGTCTGCACAGGAGGACAGGAGGCTGGCATCGGGGACTGACTGGAGAACGGTGGAGGTGACTTGGCAGCCAGAGGCGCTGAGTTGGGGGAAGGGGGGGAAGCTGGGGGGTGTTTCTAGCGACGGTGCCCCGTCTGTGCTGGTGTGCATGACAAGGCCGTGCGTACACTCTGAAGGCACAAATACAGACCCGAAGCCGGGCCGATCATCCGGGCTAGCGGACGGGACTTGGCCCCCGGGCAAGCTGTCATGCAGAGCAAAGGGGCTCTCTCCCAAGTGGCCCGGGGGGCCCTCAGTAAACTCTAACGACGTATCCACAGTCTCGTGTTCCGTCTCTTGGATCATGGGTGGCTCAGGGGCGTGCATTTCCCCCCCCCATTGCGGCAATTCGTGGTGTGTTTCAAGCCGGGTTTGCATAGCCTTCTGGCGCGACCCCTGGCCGTTGCCGCCCCTCGAAGATCGTGAGCCAGAGTACGTTGACCTCGAATCGTGGGAGTCGCTGTCATCTAGGTCCTGGCTGCCCCGCGTATGCATGCCAAACGACTGCATTTTGCTAAACAGATTCCTCCCCACTGGAGTTGTGTGGGCCTCTGCACTCACTGGATCCCCCCCCAGGCGTTGCAGGACCTACATGCTACCGCCTGTGACACTGGGAGTTGATCAATACCACTGTCGAAATCCGCCTACCTGACAGGTTCGAGTAACTGTGCTGTAACACATCCCCTATTGACTGTATCAGCGTGAGAAACCAGACAAACGACGAAGCAACAGGGCAGGGGCGCCGCACGTGAATTGCAAGCTCGCTCACAGTGCTGTGACCAGCGCCATCACTGCCAGACACGGAGCTAGACGACGCCGGGTCCATATCATCGCTTTGCCCAGAAGCAAGAGTAATAGGCTGCAGGATACTGGGATCTGCATCTTGGGGTGTCACAGCAGATGAGCTAGGCTGGAAAGACACTGAAGCTTCCGTGCCGTGAGTGAGCCCAAGCCCACCAGTCACCTCATCATCAGAAACAAGACCCTCCAGTGCGCTCACAGGCCTAGGGGAATCTGAGGCGTTGCTACGGCCTGAAGCCTGCGTGATCTGTTGGAGCGAGGAAGAGTCAGCGAAGCTGATCCGGCTGTGGAAGGAAACATGCCCAACTTCAGCTGGATTACCCTCGGCATCGGCGGGGGCCGCGACTGCTCGTGCTTCACTCACCAGCCGAGCGAGGCTGCCCCCTACTCCAAGGTCGGTCTCATCGCTGCTGCCAAGCCCCGTATCTAGCGGTAGACTACCAGGATCGGCACTCACCGGCATGCTAATGCTGGACTGGCGGCTACGGCCACGCATCGACTCCCTAACCTCTGCTGCCAGCTTCTTAGAAAGGCAATCAACTTCTGAGTCGGACAGATAACCAGCGGATTGGGGACCCGGTGGTGATGTTGCTCGTTCATTCGCTGATCCTGCTGCATCAGAGCCAGTAGACTCGGGGTGGCCAGCCTGGCTTTCCCCCGAGAAAGGGGGCGGTGAGGTAGCCCCCAGATTCCAGCTGTCAGCCACAATGCTTCGGGTGGCCGAGCTGGGGTTGCTGTGCCCGCCCAGGGGAGACAGCATTGTTGCGTCAAAGCTCTCGGTGTTCATTGAGAAGCTGTGGATCCCGGACGCTGTTTCAAGAGTTTGAGGGCGAGTGACAGATGCCCTGTCGTCAGGGTCGGGCACCGTGATGCTCTCTTCTGAAGGCTCACCACGGACCGACTCGAATACAGCGGCCTGCGTCCGGCTGCGGGAGGCGGTGAACGAGAAAGAGTTGCCCTCAGGCGGCCTTGCCGGGGGACTGGTGGGAGGGGGGTAAGACTGTGTGGCCCTGCCTAGGTGCGGTAGCTCTGGACGATCACTGGTGGATGCTGAAGAATGCCACAGCCTTTTTAGCTTGGAGTAAGACTCCTGCCGCTTTACATGTTGGATTGAGTTCTTGCCGAAGGATTGCTTGCGGTCATCTGTTTGCGAACCAGGTAACGGTGGTGGCCAAGCCAGCCGGGGGCTCCTCGGAGAGTGCCCAGGGGCGCTGCCTCCGGCAGACTCAAGCCTGGTCTCTTGCCATTGCCCCACTATATCTGCATGTGAGCTAGCACGCTCAACCTGGGCCTCAGCAGAGCTGTAACCGGCCCGAGGAGAAGCAGGAGGATTGTAGGGCTGGGCGGAAAGGGAAGGAATGGTGCTGGCAAGCCTGGGTGGGAGGGTGCTGCCAGAGGACTCACCGCGTGGTGTGGGGCCTGAATCATCACTCTGCGCCCTCCCCCCCGCCTCCAAGACGCCGGGTGGAGCGGGGGTCCGCAGGAGGGCCATGAGGGGGGTGAGGGATGCGCCGCGAGCGTCTGATTTCGGCGTCATGGGGGGCGTTTCACCCCCTTGCTCCTGTGTCCGCTCAAAGAATGCTATGCGGTCCCCAACTGACATCAACGTGCGGCCGGAGGCCTCTGAAGATTCCGAGACGCTTCTAGAATCTTCTTGTGCTTCACCAACTGCACCAGCCGCAGACAGGTGGGGAGTTGGTGACAGCGTGTGCGTGCTGGCGCTCCTGAGCCGCTCATCACATATCTGCAGCTCTAGGTAGTGGTTAGATTTCTCCTTCAATCAATACTAGCACAAGCAGTATGCCACAGAAATCTTATTCTAATTCTGACGTTCATGCCAAACTGGCAAAGTGTATTTACTACAAGCAAGACAGATGCAGAAGCTCCCAGCACACAGATGAAGGCTCACCACTGTGAGTGTGTACCCCAAGCCGTACTCTTCCTTCAGCTGCATAGAGCTCCCCACAGCTGCGACCCGGCCTTTGGCTAAAATCACAATACGATCACACAAGAGATCTGCCTCTTCCATGCTGTGTGTGGTGAGCACAACTGCACGGCGATACTTCTGTCGGCTAATCACCTGCCATGTAAATCTCCTTGCTGCAGGGTCCATGCCACTGGTGGGCTCATCCAGGAACTGCAAACACACAACCTATTACAGTTCAGAATACTTGAATTCAAGACTCGTAGGATATCAACGGTTATTTCCACCTGTAAGTGGGAGGTAATCAGCAACAGTAACCAGCATGATGTCCACGATTTACCCCCTCGGCTCTGTAAAAACCACTCTATGAATGCATGAAATCTACACCCAATATGTATGCTCAGTACGCTAATCAATACAGCCTTCAGAAAAGGCAGGACTGTCAAGCATTCCCCTCAGGTATAGGGAGCGCACAACAATGCTGGGGTTGCCCATGAACGCAATAGCGACAGAAAGTTTCCGTCTCTGGCCACCAGAAAGCTCTTCGGCTCGAGTGCCAAGCTTGTCGACCAGATCTACTTCTGACGCTGCATCAAGGATGGCGGCGTGGACGTGGCTGCGGGGGACACCACGCAGTGCAGCATACACTTGCAGATGCTCCCTCACCGTCAGCTTCGGCCACAGAATATCAAACTGGGGGCATACACCCAGCGAGGACCTGATTTTGTGCATGTCATACCGAATGTTGTGCCCATTTACCAGTGCATCACCTTCAGACGGTGCGAGCATCCCAGTGAGCATGCCCAACGTCGTGGACTTTCCTGCACCGTTGTGCCCGAGCAGCCCGGTCACCTGAACACGAAGCAATACTAGCACCACATGCACAGGGCTCAGTGTTCACTGACCTTACCTACACTGCTGATGCTGACAGGGGGTCCAACCTGGCCTTCATAAATATCAAGCGTGAGCTTGTCCACAGCTTTCTTGTACCCATCATAGTTTCTGAACATGCGAGAAAGCCCCAGCATGCGTATCGCAATGTGGTCCGGAGGCTCCGGATGAAGCACGCTGGGAGTGGAGAGCATGCGCTGGGCGTTCATGCCTTCACCATCTTTGAAGGCCCCTCCACCGGGCTGTTGGAAGTCGAAGCCAAACTGGGGAGAACGCTGGATTTCACTGTCACAAACCCTGCTGCTGTGATCGTCATTTCCTGCCACACTCCAGACGTTAACTCAGAGCCAACACACTAGATGATTACTGACCTAATGCAAACTTGCTATGCATTTATTCTTCACATACGCATGCTTACCAGCCAAGCAGAGAGTGCCAAGGGCTCACCACCTGACTCATCCCATGGAGATCGCGCGTTAACGAGGCCTCTCCAGAGAGAGTGGAGGGATGCAAGGTACGGCTGCTGAGAGTCGATGAGCAGCATGATGGCGATGTAGATGGCTACGTCCAGGACCAAGAGTGCCAGAATTGATGACACTGAGAAACTGGACCCAGAAGCAAGCGGCATGTGAAACGTGGCTGCAGAGATTCCATGCCCGTTCAGCTCTAGAGCCACAAGAGCCATCGCAAACATGGTCATAGCACTTGGAGGCAGCAAGCAGACCAGATACCACAAGTAGCCTCCTTGGGGCTGCAAAAACTAGTTCTCAGCAATCTCGCCATACCAGCACACTGGAATTTCAAGTTCAAGAACAACGGTTTTATGGGAGTAGGATTCGAGCATGCCATGGTTTCTAGTATACTAGCATGAATGTAAGATTATGCCTTCAGCTGTAAGCAAGGTAAAGCTGAGTGATGCGCGAGGGATGCAATGCAATGGTTCCCTTGTAACACTCGTGCGAGAAATTCAGGGATTTACAACAACAAATGCAGGCCCAATTTCTTGATGCTTCATGACGACTCTTCGACTCTATTTCGGCCCTTCATCTGATAACACAGGAGCCTCAAGTTCGACCCCATTTTCAGGTTCGCCCTCGAGTGGAGAATATTCCTAGCGAGCCATCCTCACTGCTTGCATTTGATACTTAACTTGTCCAAGAGATTTTGACAATCATTGGAATCCCCAGTCATCCTTCCCCATTTCAATACCTTGAAGTTGATGGGCATTTAAGCATAATCCACACTGAAAACTGCCTGCTGAGCGGAAACGATTTACACAGGGGGAAAGATTCAAATTCTACTGTAACAAGTCACGTTGCATCGATCTTGCGCAGCCATACATGACTTGCAGCATGCATCTGGCTTGACCCAGTACTGTCTATGAGTACAGCCATTGATCCTCAAAGGCAGTTGAACCCTGCCGAGTCTATAGGAGTCGAAGACGTACATACCATCACCTAGAGCAGCAAGACTGAGCTGACTTGTGACATGCGAAACCTGAGTAACAGGTGTGCTCAAAAAGATAGACACAGCAACATAGACAAGGTTGATGCTTCATCTATGCTTTACACGCAGCCTCAGCATCTTTGGGAAGATATTTCAAACATGTCACCGCTTAGTAACACTTCTATTTGTCCTTCAAATCCAATACTTGTTCTAAAGTAAAATTTGTCTGGTCTGATGTAGCTGTCGTGCAACAATACCAGGTCTTCAGAGAAAGAGTATCATTCGACACAAGTAACCTCACAAGAGATTCTCCCACGCCAGAGAGGTATACAAATCTGTCACTAGTTAATTGAGAGAGCAATTGGAAATGGAAGTGCTGCTTACTGTCTTAATTATTTCTACTGAACTTGCATCCTGCGTTGTGCACTGAATCTTTTGCTGTGGAGTGGTGGAGATGGTGCATTTGTAACAGGTAGATCTAGAAGCATCCAACGGGCGAGAAGGGTACAGCACCGCAGATACAACTGCCACCAGTGCTGGAACCATGGATATGGGATATATGAGATGGCATGCGAGAGACGCTACTCGAGCTGATGTGAATACGGCTGCCACTGCATATGAGAATGCCACCAAGGCTGCTGACGCAGCCCAGTAGAACGCAAGCATTATCCATGCTGAAGAAGTGGGGAATGGGGTCCTGTACAAGCACCCAATGTTACCCCGCGAGTTTGTTGAAGGTGAGAAGAATCCTATAGAGTGACCAGGATGCGCACTTGCCAATTATTGCACACAGAATGCCTGAAATCATCAGAATCAGCATGTGTGTAGCAAACCAGGAGCTCCAATAAGCTAGATCTTGCAAACCAAGCACCTTCATGTAGTCTCGCAGCCTGAGCTCCTTTTCTTGCACGACAGCAACAACCATGCTCTGACAGGGCTGCTGGAATGCAAACACAAGGAGGAATATCAGCAAAAATCCAGCGAATGAGCCTCCGATATTCAGGTGCAGGGATGGCCACGGAAACTGCTTAACCTACACAAGTATGCTTCACATGTCAGGACGTATGAAGCTGTCCAGTGCTCGAGCAAAGTATCCCGCACTTTCTGTGACATGTCGGTGCTCCACAAGTGCTTTTAGTTTGCTATTACTACTCATCATAAATCAGAAATGGTTGGGCGTTTTCTGTGTGTTTGGGTTCCAGGGCGCATGGCACCTCGTGCGAAAATGAGTTGATTTCTGGCATTCGCTTGAAGACATCTGCCGCTATGGCAGTACTGCAGAAGAGTCGCACATTGATAGCAATATCAACCGGAAGTGCTGCATCATCGCCGAATACACTGAGTGCTATCAGGCACCGTTGGATAGCATGCTGGATGTTAACGGTTGAGAAGTAAAGCTGCCAGTCGTTGTTCGGGCGATCTGAGAATGTGACTGTGCCTACAGATACGTCTGAAAACCTCTTTTCAGTCGGAGGCATGGCAGTGTGGTTGACGTACAAAGTGAAGTTTTGAATTGGAGTTGACACTTGCGCAGGCGTGTCGAACACGAGCGCAGCCTCGTACTCCCCCGGATTTTTCATTACAATGTCCATAATTTCCGATTCCGCTGCCCATTCAAACCTTGACGACACCAATTGTGGTGCGCAATCCGGGTCACTTAAACACACCTCGGTATCCTGCAACAGGTGCTTCGCTTGCGTGACTGGATGTGCAGGCAACATAATCACGAGGTAATATGATAAAGTAAGAACTAAACGATGTTGACTGAATGACAGGTACATACCTCACACTTCCTTGCGAGCCCTTTCCTCCACCGGGTTCCAAAGTCGTCATTTTGGGGTAGAACAAAGTTCCTTTCACCCTTCCCATGCTGAGCTGGCTTACATGCTAAGGCCTTCGCTAGTAAAGAAACAACGGTATTCGTCCGGTTGTTGTATGGAGAAATCAGCAACTTGCTAAGCCCAAGGTCTGCATGGGAAACATGTAACATTTATAACGGAATGGAGGTTCAGAACACTCAATTCTCAATATATTGTTGAAATTATATATGTGAGCATTCCTACACGCAGCACTTGGCTGTCCCTCGAACGAGAAGTGCAGCGACATTTGCTACAGTACGCAGAGCCTGTCGCCGTAAGCTGAACGTGAGAGGGACACACCATGATGAGGATATTCCCACTGCTTGTCACGAAGTCCTATTTGTTTAAACACCATAGGATCCATGTTAAAATCTGGCATCTTTGTCACAAGGCACATGACCGAGATAAATAACACCGGTATGCTGATGTCCACAAACACAGTTGTAATCCCTCCCAAGCGAAACCCACAGATGTTAAACCTTGAGCGAATTTGTAGAAGAACATTTTTGTACATAATAGCCAGAAACTGGCGCAACCGCGATGGCTGCATACGCTCGGTAGCTTGATCAAAGCTAGACATGGTTACCGTGTCGAAGGCTGCTTTGAAAATTCACTCTGCATCAGCAGGGAAAGCTGCCGTTATGTAACGAGAACGGAAGCCTTCCTCCGCAACATCTCAGCGGAGCGAGCCTGCAGTGGAACGGTTCGAGAAAAAGTTGCAAAGCTGCTTTACAGATACTAGACAATGCAACAGCACTCACTCCCTGCCGACAATCCACATCCTCGGAAAATCTTCTTTCAGTTCAACTTCAGCTGGAAGTGGTGAGTATCCTAGCTTCTCATGAAGAGGTGAGGATTTTATCAACGCGCGCGTTTTCCAGTCACTGACCGTTATTGACGCGTGTAAGCTGGTCTCGATTGACACGGAACAGTTCCATGCAATGTTCCTCAGACTGTGTACTTCAACTTACTTATTTGTTTAAGCAACGTGGGAAAGGCTAATACCTATGACTGCAGACAAGAAACACTCATGAGATTATCCAAGGTAACTCCAAGATACCTGTCGACCCAACTGTCGACTGTGCCTGATTCCTTCACATCCAGGGAAGCCGAGGGAAGACTCAGACCCCAGTAAAGATTGTTTGACATTATGATACCAACTGAAATATGCCTTCATCACGAGATGAGATGCGAATATCACATTAATGGCCTCGGTGAGTCACTTGACCAGGACACCCTTCCAACCCTCCCCGAGCAACGCGCACAAAATCTCCTCGCACATCGGACTCCCGCAATACTGGCCCTAGCGTGTCTACCTAGTGCATTTCATGAAGTTTTATCGCTGAGACACTGCTAACGCATCCTCGCAGCCTGGGGACAGTGCATCAACGTTTTCCGGCCCATTTTGTCAGGGTACAAATTCTTTGGCAGTTCCATATCGCAGCCTAGCATCGAGGGGACTCCAGGATGCACCTGCACAATCCACTGCGTCGCTCTGACAAACAGTTACACTATAATATGCAATTTGCTGAGTGTGTGGCAGCTTGAAGGTGAAAGGGCAGTGTTTCCTTCTGAGTAGCATCCAAAACACATTTGCAGAGCCTTGAAATCCCCAACAAGCTACGTAAATTAAATCCCACATCATGGAGCTCAGATAAGTAACAATTATTAGGCGCTAAAGTGATTTTATTTCTTCCGCAGGCTGCCTTCGAGCTCAATTTAACCACCAAGCGGCAGTTTTTGACATGATTTATATTCAGGGTGAAAGTTGTTAATTTCCCAGCCGTGCAACCACGATCCAGTTACTGAGGCTATTTGCTCGCTAGGTAAACATACAGGTTAGATATGGTCAACTTACAGAGAGCGTTGCAGCCACGAATCTTTAGACTATTGACATGACATAGATCAGGTAGATTCCCAAGCCAGCCTGACAGCAATTACTGTCCGATGCAAGCTAACATGATGCACCACAGAGCAAGTCTTGAAGACAATAATAACCCACCTGTTCAAATTTCATTCTGAATGACAAGTTAACAAGATTCAACATATCTTTTTCCCAACGATGACCGAAAGCTGCAGATCAAGTCTCGTAGAACCCAAATCTACGAAGTATTCCTGAACCACTTTTCGACGAACAAACACAAGCGAAATGGTTGCATGCACCACAGTTCACTTAAGCCATAATGTATGTAGTATCAGTTCTTCAATAGAGTAGAGATCTTTATACAGCCTGTTCAG
Organism: Smithsoniella earleae; assembly: GCA_032356285.1. Lineage (NCBI taxonomy): Eukaryota > Viridiplantae > Chlorophyta > Ulvophyceae > Smithsoniella > Smithsoniella earleae. The sequence goes on along the minus strand of JAULKQ010059038.1, from coordinate 5,341 downwards.
AGATTTATTGCCTCATTCAGGTGCATTTTGTTGTAGAATCATGCTATCGAGAGGCAGGTGGTGCACAAGGTTGTCACCCGTGACACATTTAGAGGATGGCCGCTCATCACCTGTGTTATAGGGCTACATTTCTTGTTAATTATACCATGATCCTATTGTGACAATCTTGTACCATCACAATCATTTTATACATGGACCAAGTCTAACCACACTCTACACCCATCAAGTGGACAATGGCCCTGTCTCTAGTAGTGAAATTAGTCTGACTTATTTTAGCTTCCAAAGTTTGGTTTATTCAAGGGCTTAGTCTGTAACAAATCTATGTCACAATGCGATATTGTGGGCCCAGGCCAACAGTATTCCTTGGCACTCATTAACAGTGTTTCTGTGCAGAATCAAGAAGCACCAAATCTGTGTTGGATTGGATTGATTGTTGGCCTTGATTTTGTTATGCATGGAATGGTCTGTGGTGTTGTGAGTTATCATTCGTGACTTCCTGTGCACTTATTTGGCTGTGCAAGAAGGTCTGAAACTTGAGTTTGTCAGGAAGATTTTTGCCAGATTCTTTTGGAAGCTACAGCTGCCAAGAGAAAGAATACGAGCCAAGGTGTCATATATATAAAGGTTTGAAAGGTATTCTTCTGAAGCTGGCTTACGATTTCAAGGTGCTCAAAAGTTTGTTTCCTACTCAAGTAAGAGAACTGACTAATCTTGCAATGATTGCAGTGTGGGCTGCTTTAGCACGAAAAACTGATACATGTAACATTCGCAACCCCAGGGGGCGAGTTATCTGTGCTTAGAGGTTGGTGGAAGTAGCATGTATAGGCGCTCCTGGGTGCTCTATGCTACAAGACACAGTACATCTGTGCTGCAACACACAACTCAGTTTCATGGGATTGATGAGCTTCATGAGGTTTGTGAAGAATCATGATCACCTGCACTGGAGCTCCATTCTCCCATACAAGGTCGAATCCATTCAGGGTTGGAGGGAGCTTGCCACCAAATGACCCATCAACATCAGCAAGTGTCAGTGCGGCATCCACCATTGCAAACTTAAGCCGAAAATCAAGCACGGTGTCGGTGGAGAGTGATGGTGAGGCGTTAACCTACAGTATCTGGCGCCACTGGTGTATTGTTGAAACCATGTGGTTTAGGTGACAGCTTTCCTCACCTCAATTAACCATGGCGTCAGAGTTTCATCCACAAGCACGTCGTAACCGTACAGTTCAAAGCAGTGTTTGTCCTGAATGACTGCATGCTGCACAGCTAGCAGGCTTTTGATGACAATAGCTTGGATCTCGTGGAACAGCGTGATTGTTGCCTTCATGCCGTACATGGATTGCAAACAAATCTTCAGCCTCTGGATCGGCCATTTCATCCCGCTTTCGCGATCGTAGCCTTGTCCCTGTGTTCAATTGTATTCAAGAAGGTTGTGATTGCTTTCCAGGCCTGGTTTGCGCCCCGAATCGTAGCAGCAAGCAGCGTTACAGCAGCCCTCACCTTCTTCTGAATGGCTACGTTAGTAAGATGAATGTAAAGATCTTTCATCGATTCTTTGTCGTTCGTATACCTTGCAGCTGAGAATCGGGCAAATCCTCCACGATGTAAGTACACTTTGAGCGGGCTATAACTCAGTACCAAGGCATATATTCTCAGGTCAAACTTCTTCCCACCGATGAGCATCGGATTTTCGATGTACTTGGATACAACGTATATTTCCCTTTTATCCGCTTCTCTTTCATCGTTTGCCTTTTTCCAAGAGGCAACTCTGGCGATGCGATCTACAACGAATATACCCCTCCCTTGACACCGTCCGACCGGCTTCATTATCCATAAGCCCCCCACCCGTTTGAAAGCATCCGTGAACATGCCAAATTCCTGCAACGCACTCAAGGAGAAGGCCATGACTCGGCACTGTTCGCGCGTAAATTATAAGGAAACTGTTGCTTCTGATTCCTCGAGCTATCCGGCGAAAATAGGCGAGCTTATCGGTGTGAATTAGGATATGTAATGGGATACACAACAGCTTATAATGCACTGCGAGCCTTCTCATGCCAACACATTACAAACCGATGGTGAAGTACCTCAGGCAAGCGAAACGTCTGAGGCCAGAACTCAGGTTGGGAATGGTGACCAGATTTGATAAGCTGGCGACGCCACTTTTTTAGGTTTTTTACCATCAAGTCTTTTCTTGTCAATTCCATGTGTCGGGGAAAGTGGTTCAACCGTTGCTTGTCTGACAACCGACTGTGTTCGAAACCAGAATCGATACCAACAGATGCTACATCTGCCCTGATTAACATCTACTCGAATTTGAAGTGCAAGGTTTAACAACCCCTGGAACTGATGTTGAAATTGCTGCGTCATTCATACCAGAAAACATCCCAGTCATATTCGTCATCAACCTCACTCCATCCTCGCCAGAGCATTACTTGTAAAACTACAGTTCCGTGCATAGTAGTTTTGAAACGAATGGTGCCTTTTCCTTTCCCGGAATCTCTCAGTTTTAACCCCCTCGCATCCATTGTCGTCAAGCCCAGTATCCGGTTGTAGAAGGTGGGTGCTAATCAGCACACAGTGAGCTCTCTACTTTTTATTCGCGCCTGTAAGGCTTTGCGTCAGATCATATTCGCTTGACGATCTCTAGTGTACTGTCGCTATGCGCTGAAATTCTACAGTAACGTGACCATGGGGAATAACCACAACTCGGCTTGTTCTGGGACTACGTCGCTCCAACTCGTGTGCAAGAAGCGCAAGAGTCTCTGAGTACCACTCCAATGCACATCACAACACTCGTAGAGCAAGGGAGAACTCCCTTTGGTTGAGAGATCCGGCACCATGCAGTAGTGCAAACCGGGCGGGATGCATGAAAGCCCGGTTCATGAGTGCCTTGTACTTGTAAACCCAACGATCATCATTACATTGCTATCTCGACGTGTTGCCTTCACAGACCCGCGGCTAGGACCGATCTGGTCCAGTTACGCCTCGATTTCGAGCTTTACAAGAACAACGAAATAATGTGAACACTTTATAAGTCAGATTCGATTATGTCAGATTATGAACATATCAAGTCCGCTGTCTTCAGCTCCCCTGCCGCCTGTGACTCTATCCTACGCACAATTAACTGTATGCTAGCAGGCCAGCTACCTGTTCATCAAGACTTTCTCACATGTAAAGGTATTGCACTAATCAAACCTAACTCTGGTGTAAGACCCCTAGCGATATCTGAAAGTTGGATAAGAGTTGCCAGCCTATGTGCATTGAAGATGTGTAACGAGGTTGGTCCATCACTTGCCCCCCTGCAACTAGGGGTAGGCATACCGGGAGGTGCCCAAACTATTGGCTTGGCAGTGACGGCAGCCCTCCACTCACAACATGACATAGCAGTAATCTCTTTGGACTGGAAGAACGCTTTCAATTGTTTGTCCCGTCAACAAATGATTAACGCAGTAGCTGATAAAATCCCGTCCCTGATACCATATATTCAATGGTTGTACGGCAACCCAGCATCGGTCAAGTTCTTCTCCGACACTGACCATACCACAAGTGTACGATCCGAGTCTGGAGTTAGACAGGGCGATCCTCTCAGCCCGCTACTTTTTGCGCTAACGTTGCAACAAGTTCTGGAAGAGGTTAGTGCAACACATCCACAGGCACATATAATAGCGTATGCGGATGACACTTACATCCTTGGTAGTCCAGATCACATTGCTGCAGCATACCACTCACTTTTAAATAAGGCCGCTAACTTAGGCCTCACCAATGTGCCCCATAAAAGCTCCGTTTTCTCACGTAACCCTAACATCTCATACGCACTTGGACAACAACTCGCAATACCATGTGCATCTAACGGTATTCTGGTTGCAGGAACCCCGGTAGGCACACCTGCCTATGTCACAGCCCATGTACAGTCATCCGTAGATAAGTGTTGTCAATTAGTAGATCAACTCATGGAACTTCCCGTAACAACACAAATTAAATACCTAATTATCACACGATCCATCCAGCGGAAACCACTTCACTTCTAGAGGTTACTCCCATTTGCAGTCCATTAACTCAGATGCATACACACATAGAAAAGGCCCGTATGCAGCTTCTACATATTCCTGAAGCTTCGCAGGCATACAACATTGGGCTGCACATCACACGAGTACAAACACAGTTATCACTGCCCATCCGTATGGGTGGATTTGGTGTGATTAAGTACTCGGAATCCACTGCTGACATCGCATGGCTCACAGCAAACCATCTATGCCACACAACCATGCACAAAGCCCATTACATTACATTACATGTTTCAGCCCTTTACCACTTTCACAACAACTCTCCCACCTCTTGCACTGTTACGTCTACACTCATCATTCCCTGACCTTTTTCCAACATTATTGTGTTCAGGATTACAATCAGAGATGCTACAGGCAGCTACCAAAGCCATAGAACCAGAGCACAGATCAAGGCCGCTTTGACCAACTACTGGCCAATGCACCTAGAGCGGAAGACCGAGCTAGACTGCTTAGCATCAAGTGCAGATTAGCAGGGGCTTATCTAAACACTCTCCTGACAAACCAACACTTAACTCTGTTTGACGGGGAGTTCATTGATAACTCAAGGTTCCGCTTGGGGGCAATAGGGAGATTCCCAACATGCAATGCCACGTCGTGCTTATGTGGTTCACATGTACAGGGAGATGAAGCATCACATGCCATGTCATGTAGACACCTGAGTGGAAGTCGGTGTTGCAGACACGACACACTGGTAGACACCCTAAGATGCATTACTGCACGTGCAGGTCTATCATCAAGCAGAGAGCCCAGATACTCACGCATGGCCACCACGTCTAACAGGCCCACACAAGCTCTCTCTTCGCAAGTATCTGAAGCTCTACCATGCACTTTCTAGCTCTTGGAACAATGATCAATCCGCAAACAGATCGAAATAATGTCTTATCGATTTCCTAAGTGCTCCGAAGTCTGTTTTTTTATAAGAACGTTTCCAAGAAGTTCATCTGAGTCTACAACCGCATAGGTTGCACCAGTTCTCACAAGTGCAGCGCACAGTTATCTCAAGCTAGATGAGATGCGCTGGGGAGCGAGCAATGTGTCTGAGCTTCCGTGACAAAGCACATTCTCGCCTCGTTTGCTGTTTCAACCTTCGTTACTGAGGCAAGCAGTCGCATAATTTAAGCTTCAGCCCACACGCGCACTCCGGGCACTTTGATTTTTTCCGCAGAGTCGACACTATTCTCTATATTTACAATTTTCATGCGGATTGGCGATTACCTCGCATTTATGTATGGCTTGTTTCTCCTTTGCTTGAAGATGCCCCCCCCCCTTTAAAGTCT